>CAHIKZ030004777.1:545000-547500 GCA_903632075.3 Acanthosepion pharaonis
TTAACGAGTACACAGCATCCAACAATAACCCAAATGAATCATACATCCTTCCTTCCACTTACACACATACACCCACACACCTACGCAATCATATTTTTCTATGAATATTTGAAGGTAGGGTAACGTTTATCGGCAAAGAAAAAAAACAAAAAAAAAAAAAAACAGGAATCTGCAAGCTAAGTTCATTGTTTGACCGAGGCTGTTATATTTACTCCCCGTTCATACACTTCGAAAAGGCAAAATCTGTGAAACGTTCTCTTCAATCCTGTTGAAGTTGGTAAAATATTAGGCTATACTGATCTCTTTAACCTTGATTGTGGTATCAAGCAGAGACTGTAAACCCTCATGTCTGATATATAATATTATTCTTCTTATCTGACAGAGCTTGAAAGAAAGTCGATCTCTTAGAGTAGGGACTCCTTTTTGTGTCATTGCCCACTTTCACATGACAGTATTACCCCTCGCCCACCATTATAGTAGATATTAAAAAATATCAGAATTGTTTGATAAATGTTTGTTACTGGTTCGTAAACTGACTTCATGATGTAATAAAAATTATATCAAGGGCAGGTAACAAATAACGCTGACTTCTTCACAGGCTGCTGCCGCTACTATTGTCGTATGAAAGAACAAACGAAAACACACATGATCATTAAAAATATATATGTATAATTTAGTTTTGTGGTTAATATTAGTTTTATGGTTAAGTTTATCGTTGCAAGTTATTTTCCTAAAATTGAAAACTGTATAAACTACTAACAACTAATAAAAATTTAGTGAATATTTTTCTTCTGTCCAAGAGGGACTATTTAAATTTAATGACCCTTCTCAAAACTAAAGAAAATACGAAATTTTTCCTTCTTTGCGTGGATATGTGTTATATAGGAATAAAGTGTCGCTAGAGACACTGGAGTTTGAACACAGATTACCAGAGAGAAAACACAGGCGATCCCATTTCGAATAAGCAGATCACGTGATAGTAAAAGAATGGTATATATGGGAATTAGCGTGGCGTCTAACTGATCACTATTTCTACTTTATCCTCTATATGGATCATTCTGTAGAGGACTGTAGGGGTTTAAGTGTTGTTGAATAAGGAACACGTGTGTTTGTTCCTGATAGAAAAAGGTCCAACTACAAGATGGCGCACTCAAGTTGAGCCCAACCTAAGATAAAAAGAAAACAAACAAGACAGCTATATATATATATATATATATATATATATATATATATATCCAAGAGGATAGAATCCAGGTAGAACTCAATGTCCCGGACAGAGCAAGAATATAATATAAAATCCAATTCGTCAGACCTACAAATTATAAAAGAAAAATATAACTCCGGGTATATATATAGTTATATTTTCCGATTTCTTTTGAATTTGTAGGTCTGACTGATGTGATTACGATTCCAATTTAATAATTTATAACCATGGAATAATATATATATATATATATATATATATATAATGAAAAGGGTTAAACACTAATATTCCATGGCTATAATTTATTACACTGGAATCGTAATTACGATCCAATTCATGGTCTGATGAATTGATATATATATATATATATATATATATATATATATATATATCAATATAAATATATGTATAAAAAACAACAAATTTACAAGTGATAAAGACATCAACATTTGTGTTTGTGTGTGAACGTAAAGAGTTTGTATTTTGCTGAATGTTCGTACGTACGTGTATATGTGTTTCATGGCGTTTTTCCCACAAGTTGTCGAAAAAGCGAATCTCTGCGTGAGATCACATTTTTAAATGTGTCCGCAGAAATGCAAAATGAAAAGGAGAACGAGGCAATAAATTGCCCATTATTTATAGTGTATGAAGAGCGCCCCTAGTGAACAATTAGGGAATTAAGGAGGAGGTAACTCCGACAACTCTTTCTACACTATCCTCTATTTCGATACTATTCACTATATTATTTCTCTATACTGGCCACTATTGGGCTGTTAATTTTCAAGCGAGTATTTCCGAGCAAGTACTATTAGTATGACAGTATTCGATGGCATCTGTCGTTAGTATTGTTCAACGGCGTTAGTATTGTTGTATCTGTGAAGTCTATACTACAACGAGCAACACGAAAGTGACAACGAGTGTTCATTGACATTACAAAATAGGTAATGAGTGCTCATCGACATCACAAAAATATCTTCTAAACGAATAGGATCAAGTTATTCCCATTTTCGGTTTTTCGTACAAGGTCTTTGCATATCTCCTCTGAATATATTTCATTTAGGATCTGTTGAAATATCCTTTTAATACTCAAATCATACATCGCCCACCAAATTTCCAACCGTCCAACATTTTCTAATAAGTTGCTCCTCGCAGACTCAACAGTTGAAATTGCCCACCAGCGGGCGATATCGCCAAGGTTGAGAAACAAGTCATATTTTATGTTTATACGTTCTTTTTATAGATGCAAATATTTAAGTAAATGCTCTGTTTATAATAAACATTATTAACGATATTTAC
>CAHIKZ030004777.1:552500-577500 GCA_903632075.3 Acanthosepion pharaonis
TTTCAACAAAACTAGATTCAATATGCAGGGGTAAAAAGATATATAGTTGAGAGATGTCAAAAGTTTAGGGACATGCTGTGTATTATTTAATGGTCTCCTGTATTAAGTTTTTCTTCCAGCAGTCAACCTCTTGACCCAAGGCAACACACCTTCCTCAAGTCACGCTGAGGCACCCACCGACAAATTCGGGGGTTCTTTTCTTATCAGAACGGCCAGAGAACTCACCATTAGACTCATCCAAATCTTTCCAAATCCTCTGCACTCTCCTCGGATCGACAGCCATGTATACGACAAGTTCTTATTGGAGATTCTGGAACCAATGTCAAACATGTCGTTTCCAAATTTCAAGCGGAGTTAATTGCATCATGTTGCTCTTTTTCTCATAGACGGTGCCCAACTGACCCTAGAATATTGTGCACAGGACAATTAAACATAAAAAATGGTGACAATTTAGCCATTGTAAACTAATATATATATATATATATATATATTGACCCAAAAAAAGGGAAACTTTTTAACAATCCAATAAAACCAAGAGTGATGGAAGAAAAATATTTTATTCATAGTAATTGAAACCTTAAAACATGCCATTTAAGAAACAATGATGGAATTTTCATTTTTAAAAAATACGTCCTGTAGATGGCGTCCTCCTGTACGAATGCATTCTTGAAATCTGCTGTTGAGATTCCTCATTGACTGTTGCAACATCCCAGCTGGGATACGGTGAATTTCATCTTGAATTCTAAATGGCCAAAGGTTTACTTGCTCAAGATCACTCTCTCTCAGTCTTGCTCATTTCTGGCAATACGCACTTCAAAAATTCCCGTTTTTTGGGGTCACCTTGTATATGAAGAAATATAGTCTTCAGAGATAAAGTGCTCAATATCAGAGATAGAACGTGTCAGGGTGGATTTGGGAACACCAGCAATTAAGAGGTGTTTCAACACTCCTCAAAACCTCCTGATCAGCGGCCTTGCTGTCGGATGTAGTGTATCGTCTTACCCAGGACGCGGATGTAGTTGACGTCATACCCAGTACTTCTTTTCCTTTAGCACACCCCAGAAAACGAAGTCAATTCTTTCTTCTCTCGACAAAACCATGTTTAATCTGTGGAGGCAAAAATATATATAACTTAATGAGATTTCATATGTGTCCAGATTTTATGGACAGCCCGTTAGTAAGATTACTTCTAGTACTTAAACATATTTTTTTTTAATAAAGTTCACCCTATATATGGCCAAAGAGCCATTCGAGGTAGAGTTACAGAATAAGAGACACAGTTTATGAGTATATGCGGGGTGGATAACGGTTGAAGCTAGACTTGGATAGGTGAAGATTGTAGTGATCGAGAATTGCATTTATATTATAAATAAAATCGTACTAAAATATCAGGTTTCTGGCATTAATTCGAAAGAGATTACAGACTTTTTTACGCTTTTAAAAGCGTTAGTATAGAACAGAAACCGATTTCATGTTCGAAGCCGATAAACATAATATCGGCGTGTAAAGTACAATCGGCGATTCGGGTTCAAATTCTGATCGAATTTATATTTCCACTCCTAGGAAGACTTGAATACTTCTAGGAAGGCATGAATACATATTTCCTTACTGCAGCTATAGAGTAAATAGCAATTAAAACTGGCTTCCTGCTTTCAGCGTTCGCCAATCTAGTAGAAAGTCGAATTCGAAATGAGCGCGCAATCAGCTATATTTCTCAAGAATTTAGGGAATTTTTAGAGAATGAGGAAATGTAATTCTTGGAGAGTCATGATCACTTCAATATAAATGAACATGACAATAAAAGCACCTTAAAGCATATAGATCTATCTCGCTGTAGTTTAAAATACGCGTGTGGGGAAATCATTAGAAATGCTTTTGTTATAAATATACAAAACATAAATAAATAAGAAAATTGGGCGGAATTTTCAAAACCTTAGAAAACTATTCGATTAAAATAAAAGAAGTTCAATCTTCAATAGGATCAACGTGAATTCCATTCTATGATGTTATTATAGATTTGGGTGAAATAAATTCCATTTTCCTGATGATGGTATATACTCATTGAAACATGTCAAAAGAAAAGTTTTCATTATTGTATTATAAAGAGTGTTTCATTAAGTTGATCAAAGTCAGCACTACTTAAATCAGTGTTATTGGTGAACATTTATTTATTTCAAGATTGGATCATGTTATTTAAGTCATGGCAATTATGTGTGAAAAATAATATCGCCCAAATATCCGTCAAATCTAAAGAAAAAAAAATCATTAGACGCTTAAACTTAATTCATATTTAAGATCGGTCCAAGTTATTGGAACAACCTTTATATACAGGGGGTACAAAAATAGGTATATATATCAATGAAAACTAAAATGTCATACTTGTAGAATATTTACTGTATACCTAATATAGAAGTCTTATGAGTGTTGCTACAAGATATTGAAGTGCATATAACTGAAATTTAATGCCAATTTGCATGCTATCATTTTCTGGTTTTCTCTCTTATATTGGGACATATTTTCAGCAAAATGTTCATAGCTATAATAACAAGTAATCTTTAATTTTAAAGTAATTATAACAGAGAGCGTTTGCCCTTGTTTATATAAAAATCACCTTCACAACGAAATGCAAATTTTATCACAGTTACAAAAAGTTGTCTTTCTAATTTAACCCTTAAGATGATCTTGGAGGAGATCGAAACAAGATGGGTTGAAAAAAACTGCGGTGCCTTCCTTGATGAAGTTCATCTTAACATCAAGAAACTGATTAGAAAACTGAAAATGATCAGTCTATATAGCTGAGATGAGGTATTATGTACACTATTTATTCGGACTATTTTCCTCAAGGAGACATGACACAGTGGATAAAAACATTAGTTAGATCCAGTGACAGGACCTGAGATCAATACCTAGTTAAGGCTGTGGGTAACTTGGAGAGGGGATTAACAAGAGATAACTGATAGTGACATTCATTAAACTTGACACGTGAAACTAGAACAGTCTAACATTCCAAACACCTGAAGAAGGCTGGAGCGTACAATGGTCGAAACGTTGTAATAAATATGGCGACAAAGATGAGGACAATAGTCCGAATAATGTAAATAGTGGAAAGGATCAGTATAAAAATAAATGTTTATATTATTCAACGAAACTTGTTTGAATGAAGATATGCTGTATATATATATATATATATATATATATATATATATATATATATATATATATATATATATAGTGCTACTGTTAAAAAAATGCTCGATGAAATAAAACACCTATTAAGTATATATTAATAAATATACATATTATTCCTCAACGTTTACTCGACTCAGAGTTTCATGCACAACGCAATTTTCAGATGATGACAATCATGTAATTTAAATTTTAATAAAACTATCTGGTTGCCAAATGCTAGCATAGTCATATATTATACCAGCATTACTCACTTTTATTTAAAAAAAATATATTTGACATTTATCTTAAATGCGATATATATATATATATATATATATATATTAAAAAATATATTTCTGTGTTGTGAATATTATTTTTTTATATTAGGTATAAAGGGAGATTACTGGTTCTTTTCCTCCAACGAACTATAACTTACATTAAAAATTAATCTGGATTGATAAATTCATTTCTCTTTTTTAATAAGCTAGGGTGTTTTAAGATACCTAATTCCTCAGCAAGGCATAAATTATATTTATCTTTTTTCCCGTCGTAAGATTTTGCTCTTGTTACAATATCCCACGTAATAATGTCTGTATTACCACCATTCTTTAACTCTCAGATATATTTCGGAAGTGCAGTGCTGTTTCTATATCTTATATTGCCTAAAGTCATTCAATGACGGGAGAAACGAAATTTCCATGGATTTTCAGCGTAACCAAAATAAAATTCCATATATATATATATATATATATATATATAGAGAGAGAGAGAGAGAGATCTACAGACAGACTGTTTCGCTGTATTACAGCTCATCAGTGTGGCTAGACGTCCGGTTGCATCTGAATTGGCGTCAGTCGGATTCTACCACTAAGCCGTCGGCGCATGACAGGGATGAAGGTGAATTTAAGCATATTTATTTTTAGATGAACACAGTGACTGAGAGAACTGGAATCGATTTACCGAAGATTCTTCCATTAGTAGCCGTAATAGTCACCGTTTTCCTGTTCTGAGACCTCAACCGAAATAAATTTTTCAAGAGCATATGTATTGTCATCCGCAGACAAGACTGTTTCGCTGTATCACAACTCTTCAGCGTGGCTAGACCTCCGGTTGCCTCCAGCATATATATATATATATATATATATATATATATATATATATATATGATCAGAGGGTTATAAATGGAAACATTTTTTCTAAAAGTTATCATGAAAGTGATAAAATCATTTTACATCAAATATTTAACGTGAATGTTAACTTTGAATTTGTATGGTAGTTGTAGTTTGGTTAATGACAGGTGAGTCGCCGTTTATTTAATTTTTGGAAATACACATAAATTCTATAATTCGGAACATTGCATAGACCTATCCCTGTCAGTGATGGCGATCAAATAATTTGCTTGATTTTCAATGCATTTTTATTGATCATACCAAAGGTCACAATAGTCATAGTGAAAAATGGTCATAATTTTGAAGGTTTGCTGTATATCATTACACATGTAACAACCCTATCCCATGACTGACGCTTGCATTAATTCTTGATCATTGAATACCGGAAAGCGCAACATTGTGCTTGAAAATAAAACGATTGCGCCAATAAGTCTGGGACTAAAAGAAGTACTATTTCTTTCTTTCTATCTATCTATCTATCTATCTATCTATCTATCTATCTATCTATCTATCTCAGTCTGTTCATTATCTATCTATCTATCTATCTATCTATCTATCTATCTATCTATCTTAGTCTGTTCATATCTATCTATCTATCTATCTATCTATCTATTCATCTATCTATCTTAGTCTGTTCATATATCTATCTATCTATCTATCTTATCTATCTATCCATATTAGTCTCGTTCCATCATCATCTATCTATCTATCTATCTATATTAGTCTGTTCATATCTATCTATCTATCTATCTATATTAGTCTGTTCATATCTATCTATCTATCTATCTATATTAGTGCTGCACCGGCCTCTAACACAAGGGAATTACACCGGTTCTCACTATACATAGTGCCAGTAATAACTATCCGGGGTAAGCAGCGACGGTACTACAACTGCCTAGCTGAGTAGTACCCGTTTCCTACCTTTGTATCTATGATGTTGAATACACTTGTTCTTTAAACCAACTTCGGCTTGATTTTCTTATTTTTACTATTGTGCCACGACACAACAATTAGTCTGTTCATATCTATCTATCTATCTATCTATCTATCTATCTATCTATCTTAGTCTGTTCATATCTATCTATCTACCTACCTATCTATCCATATTAGTCTGTTCATATCTATCTATCTATCTATCTATCTATCTATCTATCTATCTATAAACGTTTCAATTTGTCGACTCTTCATTAAAACAACGAAGCACATTGAACAATTACTCTATAAAAATAACAATATACAAATGTATGGCAAAAATGTTCAGCGTAGTTAAATTGTAGGTGTGATTCGGCTATCGTAGAGCCTTTTGACTTGCAGCTATACACTACATGGAATCTTGGAAAACCATCTGGGATCATTTAATACAAAGAACCACTTCCAAAGAGACGATTGAAACTAACCGTTATCGGAAATTATCATTTTTTCATGGTCAGATTCACTGAAACATACAACAACATCAACATCATCAACTGAACGTAGGTCTGTCGCAATGCTACGAAAGAAGAAACCTTTCAGTATATTATATGGGAAAATGCTGTCGATAAATCCATCAACTGCTCGGAAGAATTCGTGTTATAACGGAATCACTGGGGAAGCCATATCACTGCGCGAGCGCACTGATGCGTTCTTGTTACCGCAGTTTCATTGTGATCCTCCGCGTCACGTGTGTTTATGAGCAGGTGGACTTCTTACAGTGACTCCAGTCAAACGAATTCGGAATGAACAAAGTCAGTTCGTCAAACATTCGTGATTTTTCACAGATGATTCCTCTGTGCCCAACGAGTGATTGATCCTACGTACAAGTGCTAGAATGGAGATTGTGTCTTCGAGCAAGTGTATTCTAAAAACGGGTGGTCGGGGTTCCTCGAGAGAAAGCAATAATATAAAATAAATGTTATTTGCTGCCTCGCTAGTTGCATACGCTTAGCGCATGCTTCCGTTAATTTCTTGTTCACTAAATGTGATTCGTCTTTGTCACCGTAATATATGCCTGTCCAGATGCACATGCGCATATTGAGGTTGATAAAAGAACTCTATTTGTGCTAATACAGATTTTCTGTGTAACATATTTTGTAATGTTGGAAATAACTGAGACGTACTTTTATTTTAACGACATTTTAAAACACCTTTCTCTTGATATTAAATCAATATTAGATCATTTGGCTATGGGCGTTTCTATAATCTATTCAATTTATGTCTGTTGTGTGTTTAGTAATTTACGCAGTAAATTTTCATTTTTAATCGGAACAAACATATTCACGTACCCTCTTGTATCCAAAAGTAGGAACGAGTTTATATCGAAATTAAAACCTAAGCAGGCACCAATTTCCCGAGATTAATGACAAGAGTTATTTCGGAACAAAGTGTGCATATTTTCTCCAGAAATAATTATAATAAAAAAAAAATTCCTGGAATATGGTAAATATTTCTCATCATAGTTTGGGTTTTAGTTAGCGATGACATTTAGGTTTTTCAGGAACAGTTTTCCTCTTCTTTTACACACCAGTTTTTTTTTTTCGGTGAAATTTGGAACTATTTCTTTCTTCAAAAGTTTTATCAATGAATATAAAGGGCAAACGAATTTAAGAACAGATTCAGCGAACTTGTGTAATTCAAATAAACGGTTCACACGAAACGCATCACTGATTGTAACTACAGAAATAAACTAGCAGATGTTTGCGGCCATCGCCGAGTTTACAAATAAAAAAAAAAAAAAAAGGAAAAAAAGAAAACATATAATCACACGAGTTTCCGAGACGTTAATAACAATTAATTCTCTTTATAAAAGCTTTTCATTCAGAATTGTTGCAACGAAGCAGTAACTAATTTTATTAACTTTTTTTCCTTTTATCGATTGCCGCCACAGACACATGCAAGAACGCAGTTGTTGTCATTGAGCCGATGGAAACACCACCATCCTTTCATTAGCTGCATAATATGTTCTTCGCCAGGGTTACATAGAGTTTTGGAATTCAGAGTTTTCCTTCTCCTAGACTAGCTACACCTCAAGGCTGAAGAACCCAGTCTGCTCTATTATTTTACTCATATTTGGAGGATTTGCCCTTGCCCTAGACCGGTTGCCACCGAAGGCTATAGGATCCATTGTGTCCTGCTATTTACCAATAGTTCTATTATAACATTATAAAAATTTGCAAATATAAACATTAATAAATATAGACATTCTTAGTCAATATATATATATATATATATATATATATATATATAAACAAGGATCATAACATTCGTCGCGTGGTTAGTTGGTCAATGCATATTTAAAATTTAATTAGCGAAGTGAATTTGCCATTTTATATCATTAACTTTACGAAGTTAATTTTGTATGAATGATTCATTGTAATATCAGTTAAACTGCACCACAACTGACATATAGAAATTAAACTGGATCACATAACTGATATATATATATATATATATATATATATATAATAAAAAGGCTTAAACACTAATATTCCATGGTCATAATTTATTCCATTGGAATCGTAAATATATATATATATATATATATATATATATATATATATATATATATATATATATATATATATATATATATATATATATAAATAATTATTTATTTAAAAATATGATTCCAACACGCTACACAACGCTGCCCTAAAAATTAGTGGACACAAGAATGCTAACATCAATAGAAACAATTGTACTAACCAGGAAAAAATTAGGAAAAGAAAAATTTGGTATACACCTCCATTCAACCAAATGGTTAGTATTAAGCTAGGACAGAAATTCCTAGCTTTAATTGAAAAACACTTTCCTACCAATAGTAGACTTATTAAAATATTTGATAAGAACACCCTAAATTTGAGTTACAGCGGCACTGAAAATCTAGAAAGTATAATAAAAAAAACACAATAATAAAATCCTGAACAAACCCCCATGCCAGAATAGTATTAATAAAAACTCTACACTTAAATTAGACAAAAATAGTGAAAAATTATGTGATTGTAGAAACCCAGAAGACTGCCAATTGGAAAATAAATGCTGCGTTAAATCTGTGGTATACCAATGTATTATCTTGTTCACTGAGAGTCCTAATACTAATATGATATACTTTGGGTCTACGAAGAATGAATTTAAAGCAAGATGGAGGCAGCATAGGTTCTCTTTCAAAAATATATCAACATGTGTGCGTTATTTAATGCTGAAATCTATTTTGAACGTAATTTTATGGCTCAAACTAAATATATTTTGAACGCAGTTGCATGCCGTCAACTAGAGATAAAATGTATTGTTGGTGATTTTACTATGAAATGCAATGCTGGTCATTTTGCTTTTAAAAATGTATTGATGGTCATTTTACTATAAATATGCCTTTTTATACTTTCATATTGTTTCGTTTTTGTTTTGGGATTTACAATTTGTCCATATTTTCAACCTTAACAGGGGCTATTACACCGTGTCTGGGGCGACATGGGAATTACAGCAATTAAGGTGTGGTTCCACATTCCTTAAAACCTATGTATCTCTGGATCAGAGGTCTTGCACCCGGATGTAGTTTCTCGTCATACCCAGGACTAGTACCTATATATTATAACACATACACAGACACACAAATATATATATATATATATATATATATATATATATATATATATATATATATATATATATATATATAAAAAAAAAAAACAGACCACTTTAAGGTTCCATTATAATAATTTATTTCACCAGAGCCCTTTTAAAGGACGCCGGATCATAAGATAGCACTTCCAAAAGATGAAACGAAAAATGAAATGAAAATGGATGGGTAGTGTAAGTTTTTGTAATTTAACACAGACGGTAATACGGAGTGGTTAGAGATACATGGTAGAGTTTAGAGAAGGTTTAATTTAACATTTCTCTCAATCATACTTAGTATTGGGGGAGGAGGAGTGATATATATATATATATATATATATATATATATATATATATATATATATATAGAGAGAGAGAGAAAGAGAGAATACCTAATGAACTAGAACCCATCTACCTAGGTTTCATAAGGTAGATAGGTTCTGGCTCTTTAGGCATTCTAATTTGGCTCTACTTAGTGTATTGAACACTTTTACGTATCAACTTAGGTAACTCTGTCGGTGATTTTTTGTTTTGGATGGACATTGCAGTGTTGGTTGATTATTTTCAAGCAGTACGGATGTTTTTAGTCTTTTCTCTTTTATTTATTGAATTGTTTTCTCAGATATCAGTTTGTTTGATATATTTTTATTTGCAAATTTCATCATCTTCTTTTTTTTTTTTTTTTTTACACCGCCTGAGTTATATCATAGGAATAAAAATAAAATAAATAAATGTATATATATATATATATATATATATATATATATATAACCTCAAACAGGCGCATACTTTTTTATTTTTGAGTCGACAAATAACATCTGGAGGGTCGCTAGCTGGAATAATTTGCAGCTGACGTCTGGTATGTTTTTGATAAAATGACGGTATAATCTTTATTTATTGATGTTCTCTTTTCGCCATTTTCCATGGATTATTTCCGAGAAAGATACGAGCCAGGCGTTGGACGACTGTTAGAGATTAACAAATCCAAGTTGAAATAAATGGTTTTCGATCGATCGATGTAGAGATATGGCGATGGAAGAAAAATTTATTCGGCTTGATTTAATCGTTCCTGGCGATAATCGTCTTAAAAATTCTTATCTGAACCAAGGAAAATTTAAAAAAAAATGATTTAGAATTTAAAAAAAAAATCAAATCATAACTATAAGTAATTTTAAGTACGATAAAATCATTCGTAATTAAAAGATATGTTTGAAAATATGACATCACATTTTTTTTTTCTGTTGAAATCGTTATATGTTAGTTATGTCAGTGTTATGAAAGCTAACATTAAGTTTTTCAATATGCTCTCGTAAATATGGACATATGTGTGTAAGACTTTCAAATAATTTTTCCATGACAAGATAAAGAGGATTTATGTAGTTTTGTAAGAAATTATACTCGGTAGATTCTGATCAATGTAAGGTGTAGCATAGCGGTTGTCGGCGATTCGAGTTCAAATTGTAGTCTAGGCTTCTACGTCGAAATGCACTAGGGAACCGTATGAGTAATACATTAAATTTAAACAAGACTGTCTATGAGCGGTTAAAATTTGAAAAAAGATTGATATCTATTAATAATTTTATTTATTAGCGTTTCATCCAATATTTACACATCTATATGCTTGAACGAGGCACATAATCATAAATAGCTTTCAAATTTTCAGTTCAAATCAAATGTATTGTTCAGCCTGTTATTTAATCAATATATAAAACAACAACGATAGAAAATGTTTCATTTCAAAGAAGAAAGGAAAAACTACGCTCTCACAAAAACATAAATAAATAATAAAAAAAATAAAACTATAATTCTCTTTTCTTGATTATTTATTCAAGTTATTTCAAAACTACTATATAATGACCAATATGGCAAAAAATCTATATCCGGTCATGCGCAAATGTAACAAAAATAGACCTCAGCACAACAGTGACAGAATATTGAAAATTTCAACTTCATTTAAAATCGAACGACACAGGCATGCTTTGTTATAGATTCAGGCGTCCTGATATATTGGAATGGTTTTACATAATTAAACCTCACGGATAACTATTTAGTGTCTTTTGAAAATTAGCATACCCACTGGAAGATCAGTTTAGAAGATGAATATTGACGACTAACAATTGTTTAGCGTTGATTCAGAGTGGCTCCGTTCCAAACTCGTAATGCCAATAATTTCAACATTGGATTACCGTGCAGTTGAAAACCATCTACAACTCTCAGCCATTTGGAACTCTGCCATATTAACCAATTCTCAGCTACTTAAACCTTCACACACACACACACACACACACACACACACACACACACACACACACATATATATATGTCTGTACATACATACATACATACACTACATCATTCGGACTTTTGACCTTATATTTATTGCCATATATACGATTTTTCAGCTGTTGTACTTTCCGACCTTCTTCAGGTGATATACGTTGGAATTTTGAACCGGGCCCTTTATTTAGTCCGCGGGGGTAGATTGTTCTAATTCCACGTGAAATGCCCTGAGGATCGCAAAAGCGTGAAACCCAGGATTATTCACATCCATACAAACATTATATATATATATTACTTTTATATTAATAGAATTAGTAGATAGGATTTACTATCCCGCTCTTAGTCTTTTTTCACTCTCCCCATACACTGATGCTCACAAAAGATAATGTAGATTTTGTGAGTCTACGAAGGTTAGCTCCAAAGTTCATAGGCTGTCCAATATATAAATCTACGTGGATACACCAATCGGTAGACTAAAAGACATGCAGGTAGATACAGAATACAATTTCTGGTCGGCCAGGCGCTGAATTCTGTGTCTACTTGTATTTATATCTTCGTCAGTCTATGAACTTTTTCAGCCGACCGCCGTAATTAAAAAAAAAAAAAAATATGGTAAATAAAAACCCAGGATTACAATTTCCAGGATTTATTGGTAAATAAAAAAAGGCACACTTTTTTTATGCAATTTATTCGGAAGAAATTCAACAAAGTATTGTCTTTTCTTTTCATATACAACGGTTAGATTTAATTTGTTTTCATAAAACACTCTTTACTGATCCGTGACAATAATTGTGACGATCAGTGTATGCAGAAAAAGAAGCCAGTGTCTGTTTTCGAGGCCTCAAGATGGGAGAAAGCCACTTCCTTCAAATCATTCTCACCGATTTAAACGAGCCTTTTCCATTGAATCTGTCTACTGACCAGCCATTTTTTTGTATTGCATATCCGCAGACGGCGACAATTACTTTTCCTCCAAGATAATAATTATAATTTTAAATGATAAATTCTGTAGCATGCAAGAAAACCTCATTGGGAAAATTGGCATGTAATTACGTTCTTTCTCTAAATTCATCAAAACAGAAATATACATTCTATCTATCTATCTATCTATGAAAAATGTTATCAATCTATGAAAAAAATTATCTCTATACAAATTTTATCTATCGATATAGCTATCTTCGCTGTAAAATATCTATCTAAAATGCTATATAAAAATGTTATCTATGTATCTATCTATCAATCTCTCTCACTATATATATATATATATATATATATATATATGGTTTATACTGAACCTAAGCAGACCTCAGTTACAGTTTCTTGAAAAGAGGACATAGTCTAGCGTGATCACCAGTTTGAACAAAGCCGGTATCCTCAAAACTCGGCCCAAAAATGTGATTTTGTCCTAGCCCAACCATGAACGGTTATATATATATATATATATATATATATATATATATATATATATATATATATATATATATATATATGTGTGTGTGTGTACGTATGTTTATATATATATATATATATATATATATATAGATAGACGAGAAATCTAAAAACAACTGGTTTAGTTCTTTTCCGGAGAATTTCTTTTTTGCTTCCGCATGTAATATATTTCTGAAACAATCTGATAGTTTTGGCCTTGTTTGTTTGCCACGATTCGGGTAGAAGAGGGTTTGCAAAAGGCTTTCTGTATTCTTTAGTAAACCTAAATTTCTGTTTAATCCTAGAATGTGTGAATCTGTTTTAAAAAATGATTTTTTTTAAACAGATTTATTTTGTTCTTGTTGGTATTTATGTATATAAAAGGTAACCGAAAATATTCTTGTCGTTTTTGAATAATTAGGAAAAAATGGTATAAATAAAATTTGAAATACGGTTAATCCTCAAAGTTAACCCCATCGGGATCCACAATAATTTACTAATTTGCTCCTATCTTCGCAATTCCCTTAAAAATCAGTTGTCTTGGACGCAAAGAAATCTGTGAATGCCTACCGCAAGTTTGCCTCATTTTTGAAGGATTTTCCACGAAGATGGTTGTCCAGGTAATCGAAGAGATGTGAAGCTGTTGGAGCAAGGTACTTGAAGTATGGTAAATGGCATAGTGTCCCCAGCTAAGTCGCCGTATATTATCCCTAACAACGTTCTTAATCGTTTTATTTTATATCTTTTACACAGTCATGGGTTGGTCCGCTGGTATTAGCTCATAGTTCACCACTTGTCGACATGATCTTGTGTGTGTGTGTAGAGGTGGTCTTATGATGTGTTGGCTTCCGACAGTGTGTGAGTTTCCCGCTTGCTTTAACTTCCCTATACGGTGCAGGGGAAAGTCTCTGTTTAATCAAAAACATATAAACCGTCGGCAAGCTCCCCAAAAGTTTGGCAGTTGTCCTCCTGTATGTCTGTCCTCAGGGACTCATCATATAGGATCTGAGGCCAGCCACTGTGGAGTATCACTGTTCGAGCTATCACTGATGTGTGATTGAAAGTCATCTGCATTAGTTAAGAGCAAAGCCATCGCCACTTTATCGGCACCTGAGACAGTCATTTGCATATCAGTGATCATTTCCCCCGACATGAAATAAAAAAAAACAAAAAAAACGGCAAGTACAATTTTGGTTACCTGATGTACAGGATGATGGAAAAGGAAATCCCCATTTAAAAATACTTATAATTTATTTATTAACTATTATTTTTACAAGAAATGAATATGAGACGAAAGCGGTTAGAATGAGATTTTATTTAAAATTCGATATGGGCACCAGATTTCGCTATCAGCTTTTCGAGCCCCCGAGAAATTGCGTCAACTGATTTCACCAGGAGCTCTTTTGTGATGGAAGACATAACCTGTTGTATTACCTCTTCAAGTTCTTCCAAAGTCTTGGTTTGGTCTGTCTATATTTCTGAGATGAGGTATTATGTATGTTGTGATAAATATGGCGACAAAGATGAGGACAATAGTCCGAATAATGTAATGTCTTGGTTTCGTAAACTTGCTCCTTTAACTAGCCCCAAAGAAAAAAATCACAGGGTGTTAAGTCAAGACTCCTCGCTGATCCCTCATATATAAAATAGGGAGTTACTTTTCAATTACATGGTATATTTACTAACAGAAATTTAATTTCTAATTTCATCGAGTTCATATCGAGGAATCTTTAATCATATATATATATATATATATATATATATATATATATATATAGAGAGAGAGAGAAAGACCTCCCAAAATTGTATACATTAACGTTAGAAAGGAGAAAGCTTGTACATATTGTAATAGTAAATTTATTCCGACATTATAAATGAATACAACTGAACCTTTGAACTCGACAATCAAAAGAGATGCTCAAATTAGTGACTTTCAACTTCCAGACATTTATTAGTAAGTCGAACTAATGCTTGGGCAACGTTTTCGCCACTATAGCCAAGGAAGCAGCAATTGATGCTGTACGAGATCTGTCGGATTTTTCGTTTGTGGTCATCACACACGGTACCATGTGTTTCGAACTTATCAAGAATCCGTGAAATTGTCAAATGTGTTGGAGGTTGTGTTCCAAACTGATAGCTTCATTGACTTTGAACTACAACAATATTCTCAATTTTGAAATACCACTTTAAAATAAGCTTCAATGACATCTATCGATAAAATATAGCACTAGTGTAAATAGCAATTTGAAAAAAAATACGAAAGACAAGTTTCGCCTTTCCGGAAGTGTGTGTGCATTTTTGTGGACTCTGTATATATACATACATACATATATATAAGGCTGTTCCAATGACCGATTTTAAATGTGAATTAAGTTTAAGCGTCTTATGATTTTTTCTTTTAGAATTGGCGGATATTTGGGCGATATTATTATTCACGTATAATTGCCATGACTTAAGTAATATTATCTAATAAAGAAATAAAGAAATTTTCACCAATAACACTGATTTATTTACTTGCTGACTTTGATTTGAAACACCCTTATATATAATCCGTCTTAATGAAACATCCTATATATATATATATATATATATATATATATATATATATATATATATATAATATACAAAGTCAAAGTCCGACAATTATTTTAAAAACATTTTATGTTTATACATTCTTTTTTATAGATACAAATATTTAAGTAAATGCTCTCTTTATAATGAACTGTATTAACAACATTTACAGGCCTGAATATCCGAGAAATTGTCATAGAAAATATGCGTCCTCCGGCAGGAATCGAACCTGTATCCTATAGGGAACCGTCATATAGCCTGACGTGCTTTTACCGATTTAGCCACAGAGGAGCGTTTCGATTAGCAAGCTCGATTTTACTGTTTTTTAAACTAAAATTTTCTATGATTTTCTCATGTACATTCATATCTGCTTGATGCGTATCCAAATGTAAACAAATGACGTCACACATTATGAAATGGACAAAGTCCGACAATTATTTTAAAACATTTTTATGTTCATCTGTAAAAAAATGTATAAACATAAAAATGTCTTTATATATATATATATATATATATATATATATATATATATAGAGAGAGAGAGAGAGAGATTCAATTACGGTGAGGATGTTGAACTCTTTTGGCCTAACTTATAACACTTAAAGTGTTTCTTTCGCACGAATTCCTTTGGAAAATGCATGAATCCACTATCTTCATGTAAAACAGTCTACAAGACTATTTGGCTTTTATAGGGCACCCCATCTGAAATAACACTGAATTCATCCCTACTGATAACAATTCACAATAATATTGCCCCGTTATACCTATATTGAAATGCAGGAAGAGCAGCCTTTGTTATCGAAAATTCACTTTAGCCAATCCCTTAGCAGTCAGGCACTACCCCATGTTGCCGCTGGATCCTGGAAATGATATCGGAAGGTTAGGTCTGAACTTGTGCAACTCTTACCTAAAACACACTTACGAAAGACGTTGTTCTCTGAAAGCCACCATCATCATGACTCCGCCTCTGGAATGGATAGAAAGCGACATTAATACACTTGTTGTCACAACACACAGTATCAAGTCATTATGCCTACTGCCAGATACAATCAACGTTAAACCTGAAGGAGTTACACTTCTCCAATATTACATTTCGTATTAGTTTTCTTTCTTTCTACATTTTCGTCTATGTATCGATTTGCCATTATAAAGTCATGCTCTCTGATCTCGCATTTTTCCACTGGCAAGAAGTGTATTATATCCATTCAATTGCTAGGTCTGTTGTTAGGAGAGAATGTTCACAGTGCCATGTCAAGCAATTGTTCTCGCAAGAATCCACCCGGAAAATTTAGAAATCTACCATTCGTCCATGCTTTGAATACTGCTATCATTTTTCTGGTGCTCCTGCTATATATCTTGAGATTCTTGACAAAATCCAAAGAAGGTTCTTTAATGTTATCGGTCCTGACCTGGCATCTCAACTAAATGTCATTTCGCATCGCCGTGAATGCATTCTCTGTGTTTTTCTACAAATATTTTCATTGCAATTGTTTTAATGATCTCTTCTGCTTGCTAGCCCGTCCGCGTGAATTTAAGCACATTACTAGATTGGCAGTTAGGTCTTATCATTTTACGGTTGCCATATCTTGATGGAATTGTATGTTCTATTCTATTAGTTTCTTCTTTATGCTGATGGAACTCTTTTTTGAGATTATTTGCTTCATATGATCTTCAAAAAATTTAATGCAACGTCAATCGCCATTGTTTGTCTTTTCTTCTCCTTAAACTCTTCTCATTTTTTTCACTCTTATTAACCTGTGGAGTTTAGTAGAATTATTGCCTTCCTTGGGGTGAAATGGTTAAAAAAATATCAATATATCTAACTTAGTTCCTATTTCCCCACGTCAAATTCTGATTCTCTCTTCCTATCGGATAATATCTATCTATCTATCTATCTATCAGTTTGTCCCTTATCTATCTATCTATCTATCTATCAGTTTGTCCTTTATTCATCTATCTATCTATCTATCTATCTATTATCTATCAGTTTGTCCCTTATCTATCTACAATCTATATTATCAGTTTGTCCCTTTATCTATCTATCTATCTATATATCTATCTATCAGTTTGTCCATCTATCTATCTATCTATCTATCAGTTTGTCCCTTTATCTATCTATTTTCATCTATCTATCTATATATCAATCTATAGTTTATCATATCTATCTATCTATTATCTATCTATCTAAATCTATTCATTAGAATTATCTATCTATTACCAATACAATTATTTTCAGTTACTTTAACTTATATTCTACTGGCATTAGCCTAAAATGAGGCCATCTTTTTTTTCTACATATATATCAATTGTAATTATCAACTATACTTTTTCGAAAGTTAGAATTAAACTGTTGAAAATTGTCTCAGTTTTCATCTGGGATCAGGCAAATAAGAACTTGATATAAAAATGTCATAATATAGGTACAAAACAATGTTAGTTTAAACTGCTGATAGAAGCATACGGGTTACGCAGTCACACACTGTTTAATTAAAATTTAATCAATAAATATGGACTTTGGGTAGTTTATTCATAATTTCATAAAATTATTATTTAAAAAATAAACAGACATTGGTGGTTTAAATTTAAAAAAAAACCTGTTTAAATATATTAAGGACGTGGCCGATCATGGCTCTCTACAATTTCCCGTCCCTCACGTCTCTGAGCAATGTTTGATGCTTTACCATAGCACTTTACACCTGTTCTGCCACTAGTTCAAACAAATGGTAATGGTAACATATACCGTTTAATTACATGGAAACATTCAGAGTTTTGGTACTGAAGGTTGAAATTTATAAAAATCATTCCATTAAAACTATTTGTTCAGGAAAATAGTTTTCTCATGTCCACAGTTAACGGTCTTCGCTATTTACATTATTCGGACTATTGTCCTCATCTTTGTTGCCATATTTATAACATACTTTCGGTCGTTGTACGCTCCGGCCTTCTTCAAGTATTTGGAATGTCGAATTGAACCCTTTATTTCGCTCGCTGGGGTAGACTGTTTTAGTGCCATGTCTAAAGGATGTCAGTTATCAGTTATCTCCTGTTAATTTCCCTCTGAAAGGAGTCCACCGCCTTAACCAGGTATTGAATTCACACTCAAGAACACATGGCACAGTGGATAAAGGCGTTGGTTAAATCCAGTGACAGGAGCTAAGAGTGTGAGTTCAATACCTGGTTAAGGCGGTGGAGAAGATGGAGATGGTAATTAACGGGAGATAACTGATAACTGACATCGATTAGTCATGGCACGTGGAACTAGAACAGTCTGCTCCAGCGAGCAAAATAAAGGGTTCAGTTCGACATTCTAATCACCTGTAGAAAGCCGGAGCGTACAACGGCTGAAACGCCGTGATAATTATTGCAACAAAGTTGAGGACAATAGCCGAATAATGTAAATAGTTTATATAATACCTCATCTCAGAAATATAGACAGATGTTAACGGTCTTTCTAATGTTGATGGCGGTTTCCTTCCTAACCATGTGTTCGAAGTAGTGCGAATGGAAACATCTTTATTATGTCAATGTTTTTATTCTTTATATATATATATATATATATATATATATATATTATATATATATATATTATTACTTGTGGTTAATTAAATGATGAAAAAGAGGCTTGAGATAACAGAAATTCAGTGATACAGTAGGATGATGAGAATATCATGGAGTAAATATCTATGCATCGACGAAGTTTTAAAGAAAATGGGAACAAAAATGAGACACTTAGATGTAACATCAGAAATATCTGAAATTCCTAGGGCGCATAACGAGGAAACAGGGCTTAGAAAACTTGACACTCACAGGACATTTTGAGGGCAAGAGGGACTGAGGAAGACAGTGCATAACGTACCTAACGAACCCGTGTAAATAGAAGTCGCGACAGGATTAAGAGAGATAACAAGAAGACAAAATTTATCAAGAGCTACAAAGGACAGGAAGTTGTGGAGAGTCATGATTGCCAACTTTCTGAATGTACACGGCACAGAGAAGAAGAAAAATTTGAAGTTTCTAATACTTATCTTTTATCTTGTATTTTGTGATAACGGCCATACATCCTTTTCTTTTTCATATTATCCTTTCTTCTTTCTTTAAGGCGGGAATGCCACGCTGGGGATGACAGGGGGTGAAATGGGTGAAAAGACTGAGGATAAGGAGGATTGAGGAAAGGACAAAAGATAAACGGGATTTAGGAAAATAGAAGATGGCGAACAGCGTTGCATCTAAATTTTTGAAGATTGTAGTCATCAGGGAAGTAAGTAAATGGAAGGGTTGTCCACAGGCGGGAAGTGCGAGAAACGAAACTGTTGGAGTAGAAGTGGCGGTTGAATCTAGTTATTTCGACAGTAAAAGGAGTGAGACCAAGTCCCAATCTAGTAGCGCGTCTTAATTCGTGTCATCGGGGCACCAGGGAAAAAAATTGTCAGAGCAGTTGCCACACACACACACACACACACACACATATATATATATATATATATATATATAGTGCTGTTCGATAAAAGTGCCTCACCTGATTTTTTTTTTACTATATGTCTCTTCTCCGATGAAACGAAAGTTGAGCTAAATTGAAGGATATGCGATCTAAAATCCGAAGAAGAAGCTTTGAACTTAGCAGTAAGTACTGTCAAGCATCCGTTCAGTATAATGTTCTGGGGATGCTCTTCTTTTCATGGAACTGGTTTCTTAAAACCTATTGAAAAGACCCTCAGGAGCGAGCAGTACAAGAGAATTTTACAGTCTTGTCTGCTTCCTTCTGCTGAAAGGGTGCAAATCGACCCCACCAAGCTCATTTTTATGCAGGATAATGCCCCTGTCACAAATCAAAATTGATGAAGGAATACTTTGATGAGAAGCAGGTGAGTGTTAGGACATGACCGTCCATCTTTCTGATTCTCAACCCATAGAAAACTTATGGAGCATTATAAAGTACAGGCTCTCGAGAAAGCAGTTGAGCAACATGCTCCATAAGTTTTCTATGGGATTGAGGTTTTCCTTTCATAGGAGGAGAGATCTTACGCAACCGGACGATAATAATGAAAAGTAGCCTTCTAGCCCCGTGATATATTCTGTGTATCATCAAGAGCAATATTAACAGTTAGGTTCAAAATTGAAATCGCTTAATTCTCGCGATTTAATTAAAGATGAAAGCACTAATTAGAAGACAAAGGAAGGAGAATTTAGCAGTACTTGACCTTGAAGTGAAGTCCGTTTAAGAGTTCCATCGTTGAGAATTTGAAACAAGCCAGTGCTGACGTCCATTTGTTAATGTTGTTCATATACTTATCCTTTCTATTTTATTCAGAGCTTTTTCTCTTTTCTCGCTGATCAGATTTAACTGTGTTGGCGCTCTATTGCCGAGGGTGTTCTTTAATTGTTTATTAGAAGTCGTGTGTCAAATGGGCGATACTAGGGAAAATCAATTGATATGTTTAGATCGATGCGAATAACGATTTAACTAGAATTTGACAGTGAGTTTCAATTATATACTTACAAAGAGGAAACGCTGAACAAGGGAGATTAAGGACCGTTAAAGATGGTTAACAAATAAGGATGACAAACCGATTTGCTATTGGTGCGTGTGCCATCCTTATTTAGTAGTCAGCCTAGCTTGCGTCAGTCATGTTATTGTAACTATAACTGTAGAGGTTTCAGAGACTCGTGCTGGCGTGCGTCTTTTTGAAGCACGTGAAGAAGAAAGATCTTATAACACGAACTAGTAGTTGGCAGGCATTGTTCAATATGGGAATTAAAAATAGATGTTAAACAGATCTCGTGCCCTGATTGGAGGGTTATTTAGCCAATCGGAGGCAGCCTGACATAATAAAATACAGAGAGAACTAAAGCTAGGGACTGTCTCTTTTCGGGAGCTTTTCATTGTGGGTGCAGTGTCCAGAGTTTGGGGTTGACCGGAGTTCACTTAAAGATTTGTCCTCGACCACTTCCCCACCCACGTACGGATTCTGTACAGTTAATATTAGTAAAACATCTCTTAGCATATATGAGGGGATGGCAATAATTATCCGCATTTTGCTTCTGTGTTTTTTATACGTGGTCCGGTGATCAAAGCTTGGCTGGGATGGCGTCAGTTTTCTTGTTGCTGTTACAATATGCACCAAGGAGGAATATATATATATATATATATATATATATATATATATATATGATTACATGAATCATTCATACAAAAAACAAATATAGAGGTTAATGATTTAACTGGCGAGAATACATTTTCGCAAACAATTTCAATAAGTTACACTAACCTCGAACCTGTATATTAATGATATGATCCCTGTTTATAAATTCCAGTTTCATAAAGTCTTTTTTTAGTTTTTACAAGCTTTCCTCTGTCCCTACAGACATACTCAGGTATGGAAATAGATTTGTTTTTGTTTTTTTACTTCTCGGTAATAATAATTATAATTTGTAATTATAAGTTGAACTGCACCTCTAATCGAAATTAAAATAACTGATCCAACGTGCAACTTTCGGATAATAAGTGTGACATTTCTGTAATTATTGAACAATATAGTTCATGTCACATTGACGGAAAACCTACAAGTACAAAAGAATTATCTTATTACTATATTTGTACAAAAACGCACAACCTTAAAATTTAAAATTCAAACTCAGCGTTGCAACTGCACGTTCCAAAATAATTACTCATTTCTCATAGCATTTTTCGGATTTATTTTTTTGTCCTCTTATTACCGAGAAGTAAAAAAAACCAAGAACAAATCTGATATATATATATATATTATATATATATATATATATATATATATTAAACCTAGAGAGCCAGACAAACCTACCTGTTTCACCTAATGGAACGTCAGGGAAGGCTGAGCACTTTATTATTTAGTTGTTTTGCCTATCCATCGGTTTTTTTTTCTTTGGGCTTTGGACTTGTATGTTAGATGATTATTTTCGGCTAACGTACGTGTTCTTCGTTCTTTCTTTTTTATACCTTTTTTCCCTTTGGTAAGATTTAAAGATTTGTCCTCGACCACTTCCTCACCCACGTACGGATTCTGTACAGGTTAATATTAGTAAAACATCTCTCAGCATATATGAGGGGATGTCAATAATTATCCGCATTTTGCTTCTGTGTTTTTCATAAGTTGTCCGTTGATCAAAGCTTGGCTGAGATGGAGAGTATTTTGCTGCTGTTACAGTTACTAAGGAGGAATATATATATATATATATATATACATATATATATATATATATATATATATATATATATATATATATATATAATTGTGACGGTTACACACCTGGCCCAGTGTCGGATCCCTTTGTTAAATGGTGACGTTGCTCCTCCTGGTCGTTCCTCCTGTCCAAGCGTGCCGCTCCAACCCTTTGTCAGATGATCACCAGCCTCGCCTTTCGACTCGCTTCAATACCTGGTCACTAAAGTAACTATACCGATCTCCGGTCTGTCTACCCACGCTGTGTTTAGATCTTAGACAGACGGGACCAGCAGGATCGGGGCCGATAAGTTGAGTCCGACGGGGTGTAAAAACACAAATAAAATAAAAACTCACGACACCAAACAAAATTGCTGATAAAAAGGGTAACAACCTTTATATCTTAAAGTCCGTTACATAAAAAAACAAAATTGTTCTCAATTCCCGACCCGCTCTGTGGACTATGGCACCAAGCTTCTATATCACAATAGGAAAATGTCGAATTACCTACTTTCTAGAATCATGTATGTATGTCGGAGTGTGGTTCAGTTCGACACTGGGGGCTAATTTCTAGATCATTCGCAGTTGATTCTTCTCCGACTTGAGTTGTATTTCTTCTTCTTCTTCTGTTTAGACTGGTAGATTTCTTTGTTTCAACCCAGTGGAAGATTTCTGATTTGCTTCGATTCAGTGGAAGATTTCTTGCTTTGATTCAGTGGAAGATTTCTTGCTTCAATTCGGTGGAATTGGGCTGGAAGGATTTCTTGTTTCGAGGATTCTTCTGTCGTCCGAGGGTGAACTGCAACTCACGCCCAGCTAACTTAACTAACTTCAACTCAACTTCAGTCCAACTTCAACTCAACTTCAGCTCCAACTCTTTCAGGTTTTCAGGCAATCTTCTTTCTTCATCTACCTGGCTGGAAGTTCTTCTGTTCTCGACTTGTGGAAGTCCCTGTCTGAGGGTTCTTTTTGCCGCAAAGGGGGCGATGATTATGTCCGCGTTCAGGATCTTCCCCGGTCCTGCCCGCGGTCCTGCTGCAACTTCAGCCCAACTCCGGCTGCATCTCCAACTGATTTCTTGCCGACTGGGGTCCCATCGGTACAGCTCCAACTGATTTGACGCCGCAACAAACCGGGGTGGTCGGTCGGCATCAGGGGTTTCCTCGATAATTTCAAAAGTCGTATTAATTTTGACTTCCATTATCGTTATTGTTTTCACCCCACTTTCTCACAGTGCTCTTGGGGGGGCGGCATATCTATTTCTCTTAGTCTCTCTCATGTCAGGTGATCGCTCTCAACCAATCGTTCCTGATCGACCTTTCTTTTCTTCTTTCCGCAGCCCACGTGACCGCCTCGTCCAACAGTTATTGATCGAGGTTTTCTTTCCTTCTTCTTCCGCGGTCACGGATTTATTGACCAACGTCACCGACCGAACACCTCTCCCTTTTGTTGGCGGGTGTGGTTTCACATCGTGCTGGTTTTAAAAACAAAAATCCGATTTCACCTTTTGCACGTACGCAAAATGACAATCTTTGCCTTTCTTTCACCTGGACTTTGTCAAACAGCCCTGCTAATTTTGACTTTTTTAGAAAGGTTCTTTTCCGCCTTCTTGGCGCCCTCTGAGGTCCAAAAGCAATTGTCCCTTTTTACTTCTTTTGTTTTACCTGATAGTGAAATTAATTATCTAGGTCGAAATATCTTACTTTCTTAACGTGGGTGTCCAATTCTTAACAGGTCAATTATATCGTTTATATATCAACCCAAAGACACTTTCTCTCAGATAAACAAATTTATATTGTTCAAAAGAAAAAAGAAAAATTTCTCTTATCCAAATTGATAAGGGGTTTTCCATGCAAGATATATATGACATCGATATCATATTTATTTATTCTTCTTCCCTTTGTTTTAAAAAAAAATAAAATGACCACACGCAGATATCTCTACCATCAATATGCGTCATAATTTTCTTTTCTTTCTTTTTCTTCCCTTCCTTCCTTTTTTCTTTTCTTTTTTCTTCTTTCCCTTAGGATTCAGTACATTCTTAGTGACCAACTCAGTTAAACCTGTTTAATAAACTGAATAAGAAAAATTAACTCATATTTCTAAGAACACTTCCAATAAATGCAAGGTTTTTTTTTTGATCACCGGACCACGTAAAAAACACAGAACTCAAATCAAGATATATATATATATATATATACGAGTATATAATATATATATATATATATATATATATATATATATATATATATATATATATATATATATAATTTAGTATTTCTTTGCCTTGAACCGCCTGAAGATTCAAAATCTTCATAACAATCTCAGTGTTTATATGAAAGTAGTGGAAAAGCAGTAACATCTAATGTGGCATCAGTCAGAGATTTTTCCCCTAAGTTATCAGTTCCCGGTAGAGAAGAAAGTAAATTTTTAAGTATTTATTTTTAATAAACACGCCACTGACTCAGTGTGTTCGATTCATAGAAGAGCATTGCATTATCAGCAGTAGCAGTCACTGTTTACAAATTCGTGCTTTCCCTCTAAAGTTTTCCATTGAATTTTATTTTTCCGGGGGCGAATATATTGTCATCCACAGAGAGA
>CAHIKZ030004777.1:585000-590000 GCA_903632075.3 Acanthosepion pharaonis
AATTTGGCATATTAAAAAGACAGGTACATGCAGACGACATAAAAGTATGTCTATAACAACCAGACGAAAACACTCGCCCGCAAAGAGTTACTTACAAAAGTACAAAATTCTGTCCTTTCAGAAATTCAAGCCGAAAGACCGTAAAAGATTTCTAAGTACACAGAAAATATATTGGTACGCTGATTCAAACACTGACGACGAATGAGAAAAGAGACCTCGCTACTCATATGCCTAATTAAACACGCACAAAACAATCAAGGGAAATTAGTGCTAGACAGTCTTCCTCTTTTGCTATGTAGTCATTACTGAAACAGACAGTGGAAAGCATGAAAAGGAAATAATAGAAGAAGGTAAAGACTAGGAAAGCAATAACTATTTTAAACTTGGTGCATTGACGTACGAAAGAGTGAGGCGTGGTACAGCCAATTCGTTTCTGACAATATTCGAAGTATCATTTGTAATGTGGTCCATGAGAAATTGCTTTGAAAGGCGACACAGTCGGTGATTAAAGAACTCAGTTTCTTTGTTTCATCGAGCATGGAGGGTGCGTCAAAATGACCAAATAGAACACACACACACACACACATATATATATATATATATATATATATATATATATATATATATTATATAAATAGTGGTATATAAATAGTGTACTCTTAAAAAACCTTGGGTATTTCTGCTTGTAGTAGAACAAACCAGTACCCAAGGAAAATGAGAATAAAAAAAGAAAGAACTAAGAACATGAAATTGTATCGAAAACAATCGTCCAGAATTCAAGCTCAGAGTCCAAAGAGAAAAACCTCCAAAACGAGTAAAAGCAACTAAAGTGCTCAATACACGAAGTAGAGCAAACCTAATATAAATCTAGTGAGCTGGGCAAACCTACCTAGGTTTCACCTGAACGATTCTCAGAGTAAAGTATATATATATATATATATATATATATATATATATATATATATATATACTTTACTTTATATAGAGAAGCATCTTGAAAATAAATCATTCAAAAGTATTATTTTCATTTTATTTCATTATATGTATTATATTTATGTCCTTCGTGTGTTTTTCTAATTATCTGTTGACTGGTCTACCGCAGAAAGAAATGTTAACCTACTGCTGGTAAAAAAATAAAAAATCTGCCTCGTCAGTCATATATCGAAAGTTACATGATCGCCTAAACGTGTATCATGCATGGTATATAAATGACTGACTGAATATGAATGTTGTCATGCCCTAGATTATTACTTATTGCTTCAGCAATTGTCATTAAGGTAAGTGTTTATTCACGAAATGTCGCGGGCATTTCGACTTACACGGAAAATCGCGTAGGACCCTTCGCAGGAAAAGATCTCTGTCGTAAGTCGAAACACCCCTGTATTTATTACAGTCATTAAATGATATGAACCGGTAGCATCTATATTTAATAGGCCGTTAGTGTTGTTTATATTTTGGGTGGTTACTATAAAATAAGCTGATGGCGTTATTATATTTGATGATAAGAGAATATGTCTGTTTTATTATCTTTTCGAAAATTCCAAAAGCTAATTTTATATAGTCTTCAACGACATTGTCTGCGAATGCCAGAATGAAGCTAATCAAATCATTCCTATGTGCCAACGATAACATTAACGTTCCAGATAATGACTAAGTTGTTGTGGAAAATTACTCGCACGAAAAGATTATGAACTTTAAACATTTCCCCCATACATTTCATGTGGATGTTCAACAATTTACAAGCAAACTGGAAGAAATGCAATAAATACACAGACGTTTTTGATCGATTTTAAGGAAAAGTTTTTGAACATGTTGGGTCGGAACAAAAGATGGTAGCTTTTCTCGACAGGTGACATTCAGACATGTCACTTCATTTCAAACGTGACGTTAAGTTATGACATAGTTGCATATACTGAACGGTGACATTTCAACGTGACTTTTTACACGATTCCCGTGTAGACAGTTAGTTTTAAACCTGTTTACAGCAAAAGTAAAAATGAAGAAAATTAGATGGTTTGTCATAATTTACCGCTGTTTTATTATCAGATAAGGAGACGCTGCACAAACAGCAAAACTAATTTGTGCCGTTTATGAAGATAGTGCTGTAGCTTAGACTATTATTTGAAAGTCGTTTGATAGATTTGTTTACTTAACGGCATATCGACTCTTTATGGGCCATTTACTGCCAAAATTAGATGTTCTTGGGATCTTATAACATGTTATTCTGCTGTCACAATTAAATACATGGTAGTTGATGCTTAGATTTTGTGCATATACATTAATGTGTGGACATCATTTCTAGCTGCAATATGTGTTTTATTTTGTAGTTTCGTTGATGTTATATTTTAGAATAACGTCTGATTTAAGAAATTGTAGGATATACGGACTACTGTCATGAAATAATTTTTCATGTTGGTTATTTGATTTTGTTTAGCAGTATATCAATCTCTATGAGTTATTTAATTCCGAAATCTAAAATTTTTTATGTAATTCTATGCTTTCAACTATAGATATTTTGTACATAAATTTATATTTTTTGAGTAGAGCTATATATATATATATATATATATATATATATATATATATATATATATATATATGTGTGTGTGTGTGTAAGCAAATATATGGATATAGATCCGACAGTATGAAGAAAAATATACGGAAAAAACAAAACAAAATCCTAATACCTGACGTTGACATTATATTAACATTAAAACAGCATAATTGCATATTAGGATTTTTTGTTTGTTTTTTATATTTTCTTCATATATATATATATATATATATATATATATATATATATATATTGTATGTGATAAAATGTATTGTTGGTAATTTTCCTATAAAAATGTATTTTTTTAGTACATTTGCAAGGCGTGTCAATTTACTATAATAGTATCTGTCAATTTATTGTGAAAAATTAAATTTGATTTTTTATGGGTGAGGGTTACTATTATGCAGTTTTTATTTACAAGATTTTAAAAACTAACAAAATTAGAACTAATGCAATGCAATATTTATCATTTACCAATTTATAAAGAAATAAATGTGAAAACAAATTTTTATTCATACATTTATAGACAATTACTGAATTATTTAAATACTTAAACCAACTATAAGAAAATTCTTGTTATTTACCATTTTATAAAGTTTGAATCAATTGGTAATTGGCCATTGTTTTGCTAAACATTCCAATAAATAATATCATAAATAAATAGTGTAATTAGTTTTGTCTACATTCACATTCATATGCTTAAGTTTTATTACAATTCTAATTAAGGCTTTTTTAAAAGAATAAACATTGGCAAAGTGTGAAGAATGCTAAAAAACAGTGTCATGGGAAAAACCGCCCCTTTGTTACTCTGTCTCATTGCCGGCACGCTTATCCATGTTTGCCAAAAAGTTTTTCAAGCTAATATTGCGTGAGCAGTAATAAAAAAAAAAGCGGTTAAAAATCTTCTCACTGCATGATTCGGACTATTGTTCTCATCTTTGTCGCACTATATATTACAAAGTTTCGGACTTTGTACGCTCCGGCCTTCTTCAGGTGGTTGGTATGTCGAACTGAACCCTTTATTTTGCTCACTGGAGTAGACTGTTCTAGTTCCACGTGCCATGTTTGATGGATGTCAGTTATCAGTTATCTCCTGTTAATTTCCCTCTGAAAGTTCTCCACTGTCTTAACCAGGTATTGAAGTCACACTCTTTGGGTCCTGTCACTGGATCTAACCAACGCCTTTATCCACTGTGCCATATGTCCTTGAGGACAATAGTCCGAATAATGTAAATAGTTTACATAATACCTCATCTCAGCAATATAGACTGATCATTTCCAGTTTTCTAATCAGTTTCTTGATGTTAAGATGAACTTCATCAAGAAAGGCACCGCAGATTTTTTTTCAACCCATCTTCTTTCGATCTCCTCCAAGATCATCCTCAGGGTTAAATTACAAAAACAACTTTTTGTAACTGTGATAAAATTTGCATTTCGTTGTGAAGGTGACTTTTAAAAAAACAAGGGCAAACGCGCTGTATTATAATTATTGTAAAATTAAAAATTACCTGTTATTATAGCTATGGAAATTATGCTGAACATACGTCCCAATGTAAAGGAGAAGACCGAAAATGATAGCATGCAAAATGGCATTAAATTTCAGTTATATGCAATTCAACATCTTATAGCTACACTCATAAAACTTCAATATTAGGTAGACAGTAAATAGTCTACCAGTATGCCACGTGTTCTTTGTAATTAATATGGCGACAATAGTCCGAATAATGTAAATAGTGTACATAATACCACATCTCAGACATATAGACAGATACTAAAAACCTACTGTTCACATCTCGAAACCAGGTTCCAGATTAAACTTTTAGAGATCTTGAAAAGTCAGTATCTCCTTGGATAATTGCTGTTAAGGAGCTGCGTGAAAGACCATACACCTTTTCAGGTAAATGATCGCAATTATTTGACAGATCAGTGTATATATAATAGCATGTGTATAATTTAGTAAATTGTTTCATTACATAAAGTTCCGCAATGTTTGATGCATCAGCACCTATTCTTGATGAACATGTCATGGTTACGTGGTTTAATTTAATAAAGGATCAACGACTGACGGATTATTTAATGTCGAATATAGGTTTTATAGAAATTAAATTAAAATGAATCAAGGTAGATATTTGGTCGTGTTGTCACTTGACCCTGCAAGTATCCAAATGAAAGATTTCTGCTTTTGTGGGGATGGGAAAATAGTCAACATATTCTAAGCCCTACCAACTGTGCAATTAACATAACATGCGTTAGTTGTTAACATAGTTATGTTGTTTCGGAGGTACGGTGGAGTAATGTATAGCGGCTCGGATTGTGGAACCGGAGAGCCACGTTCGAATTCCAGTCGAATCCATTACATTTTACTTACGTGCTAATACCCTCGGGTAAAGATAAGATTCTTCGCCCCTTTTCCAGCTATGGGTAAATAGCAGGACAAACCGGGTTT
>CAHIKZ030004777.1:597500-667500 GCA_903632075.3 Acanthosepion pharaonis
AAACATTTTAATTTGATCCGGAAAAGAAGTGTTCTCTTGCGTGAGAGCAGTTCAAAAATATATAATTATAAAAAAGACTTCTCATCTAAATCTAGAATTATCACATTATCAATACGAAAACGTTTTTCTAAATATCTAGTATAGTGATTTTCTAAGCGTGGCTTAGTTATGGTACAAGGCCGAAAATATGGCGCAGATTATCGAACTCACTACTCAGTCAAATAATGATCGAGGTCACTATTCAGTCATAATTGATCTAGCGAGGAACGTTTGCTAACGATCCGATGTTCCTTATGAATATCTAATATTAGGCGTTATCATAATATAATAATATTATTTACGTTCAGACAAACATACTCGCATTTGTTATTTTTTTTAATCAATTCACCACGATGATGGCGATAATAACACTAATGCGAAAAGAGAACGAGAAAACTTTTAGAAGGATCCGGAAATCAAATCCTAAACAGGAAACCAGGAATACACCATTATTCAGGTAAAAAAAATAAAAAATAAAAAAACTGAGTATGAGAACCGGGCGTATGTGAACATATCTACTTATATTGACTGAAAAAATAAATAATAAATAAAATTGTCATTTGTTAGCAAGAATTAAAATGATCACCCAAAATTTCGTTTTTAATCAATTCACCCCAAGCAAGTTGATAATGTCATTAAGGAGCAAGAGGCGACTGGGAATGAAAGAGAATGAGAAGAATTTAGAAGAAATCTTAAACCAAATCCTCAACATGGAAAAAGGGATAAACCTCTACTCCTGTCCAAAAGACCGAGAAGAAGGGTGAACAGAGCGATAGATGGAGCTATCTACTCCTATTTTATTATCGCTATATTTAAGCCATTGTATCCTTCGTTCATCTATGGATGTCTGCTGATCCAGGTGAATTTAGGGAATTTCTAATTTCTGTTTCAAATGGAACCCTATATTTTCGGTGTCTAAGTCTCCAATAACCACCCCCGTGACTGATCCCACAATTACTAAGTCACCAAATTCAAGAAATTCTTGGTCTGAATAGTACCGTATAGTACTCAGTTGAATCAATGAGTGCAATAAATAAACAGTACTAAATAATGAACAAGATGACATGACGTGAGGAAGGAAATAAGAACATTCTACTGATAACTGAAAAATGACTGAGAGCGCACCTGACATTAGGTCTCTGGTTGGGACCCGGAGGGAAACGATTATACAGCAGAAATAATACATATATAATAATATATAATATGGTATATCGCCAAACTGACAAAGGGTTGAATCAAGAATTAAACATTTCAAAAACGAGAAGATTAAAATTTGAATTGAAGACATTTAAAGATTCAGACATCAGGAATTGCAAAGGAAACGATGGGTTGTTAATATTCTACTCTGATTAATTTATGACTTAAGCTTTATCATGAATAAACTGATATAGGAAAAGAATTGTTTGCAGAGAATCTGGAACTATTTGCGGTTACAGAAAACCAATGGGTAATTTAGAATATAAACCCAGCAGATAAGGGTGGCGGTTTACTCTAGTTATATATTTACCCTTAATTATCTTCTTGGCATAAGGGTGCTGCCTCTTAGTAAGACTTCCGATACCAATTTTCCGCGTGCTATACCAAAAATATTTTCCTAATTTCCCACAGTTCCAATCGTATTTCTTTGCAGGTAGCAAGATAAGATGAGAGTCAGCGAATAATTCCCGCTGCCCTTTCAGATGCCAAAAGGGACAAGTGCAGTATGCAAACAGATGATCTTCATAGTGTGATGAATGAAAAAAAAACTGCTTTTAAATGAGAAAAGCAACATGGTTCCAGCGAAAATGTGCAAGATAGAGACTGAGATAGACAGAGAGATACAAAGAAAGAAAGAGAGAGAGAGAGAGAGAGAGAAAGAAATGGCGTCATTGTGCGAAGTGCTGAAAGGGATGGATTCTTTATAGGTATGGCATTTTAATTTTGGAGTATTTAATATGCACACCGGTTTTGTTTTTGTCATAAACCACACGGAATCCCTATAAAAATACAGTTAATTCGCAAGTCACGATTTTCAGAGATTTCATCTGTCAGATACTTCACGTTGCAGCGGGGTTTTTCCCCTTTAAATATCATGGAAAAAAGTATCAAGAAAAAAGAGGTTGTCAAGGAGATGTTTTTCCATTAGGTTTGAGCGACCCTGAAAAAAGTCTACTCAATTTTTGCTCATGGATTTTTGTTTAATAGAAGAAATTTTCCGTTTACATTTTGTGTTTATCCCTGATGTTTATTTATTCATTGACGATGACGTTTGCAAATGGAGATTTCTCTGTGTACCCGAAGCCCACGTTCAGCGTTGTTGGTTTTTCATTTCTGTTTTAAATGTAGAAAATATTCGAGAAGAATATATATACATACATACATACATACATATATATATATATATATATATATATATATATATATATATATATATATATATATATATATATGTATATGTATATATATATATATATATATATATATAATTCTATATATATATATATATATATATATATATATATATATATATATATATATATATATGCATGTCTGTATATATATATATATATAAACGCATGCGAAAAACCTGTTCACATAGATTCTTAATAATTCGTCTCTTAAGAAAAGCCGAAAGAAAATAGGTTTACGTACATATCACTAAAGATATGAGATTACTTTTCTATTTGACTGATCTACAAAAGTCATACTCACGCCCTCTCCCTACCATATATATATATATATATATATATATATATATATATATATATATATATATATATATATATATATATATATATATAGTTGGGGGATAAATATTCGTACACCATGAAATTATTTAATTAACATAGTTATAACTTATGAAAAAAGCATAATGCTGTAATTAGAAATCTTTGATTAAATTGAAATTATATGTTATCTATAAAATTTCGTGGCAAAAAAAGTATTCGTACAAAATATGTCTTTAATATCAAAAAACTCAAATTACCTTTATTTATATAATTTTTTGTAAGATTTGATTTATTCTTTCAATTATCTTATTACAAGAACTATCTAGAACATTTAGCAATTCATTATATATATATATATTTTCATCTCCGCAGAAAAATCATAAACAGCAAGTATCATTATCGTTGAAAGGCTATGAAATTCGTCAAAAAAAAAAAAAAATTGATGATCAAGCATATGAACGAAAGCAAAAGTTATATGAATATAGCAGATATTCAGAATATACAACTTACTACTATTAGTTCCGTTATTGCTAAGTATAAAAAGGTGAAAACTGCTGAGAACAAATGGAGATCTGGTGCACCACGCAAGATTTCTCCTAGACAATGAGAAGAATTCAGCGCATAATTCAAGAAAAATCAATGACTACTCGGAGAGAAATACAGGAAGAATTAAAAACATCAAGTATTATTGTTATGAAGCGAACAATAAGCAATGAACTTCATAAAGTCAACTCAGATCGCTTTCTCAAAAAAAAAAAAAAAAACAAAAAAAACTCCACTACTATTGAAGAAACATATGTATATCCGGTTAAAATTTGTTCTTTAACATGAGAATAAACTTGAATCATTTTGGGAAAGTGTTTTATGGACAAATGAAGCAAAAATTGGTTAATTTGGACGTAATTCAATGACTGCCTTTTAGAGAAAAGACATTACAGACTTTGTACCAAAGAACAAAATACCACTAGTGAAATTTAGTGGTGGCAATATCATGGTTTGGGGATGTTTTGTTTTTTTTTTCTGCTAAAGTTACGGGTAATTTAGAGATAATAGATGTTAGGATGAATTCAAAAATATACCAAGATTTTTTGGATTCTAATTTGTTTGGGTCAGTAGTAAAGATTGTACTCCCAAATGAATGGTTTTTTTTGCAAGAAGATAACGATCCTAAACATACGGTTAAATCTAATAAAACATGGCTTCTTGAAAACAATGTCAATACACTCGAATAACCATAAAAGTCCCCAGACATGAATCCAATAGATAATTCGTGGCGATTATTAAAAATTCAAGTTAATAAAAGAGTTCCGAAAAACAACCTGGACCTAAAGAGAATATGCAAAGAAGAATGTTGTATAAGATCAAACGAAATTGGCAAATCATTGATTGAAAACTACAGAAAGAAACTAATTGCTATTAGAAAGAGTAAAGGGATATGCTACAAAGTATTAAATAGGTATTATAATTTTGTACGAATACGTATTTCGCCTCGGAATTTCATTAATATCAGAGTAGAAGACGGCCTAATTTCTTTTAAAAGTGAACATAAATTTACCAGGAAGTGACCCATGTTCTCATGTTTCAAAAAAGAGAGCCGAAAACATCAATATAATTATTAAAATTAAATTGAATTAAAGTATCAAGCCCTGTTTCATCCTCTAGCGAAAATTTAGGAATAACCAATCTTGAAATTTACGCATCTTTATAAGCATGTTCATTCGCAAAATTAATTACTATGGAAACGGCTGGGGCGACCATTTTGGTAAGGAGTCTAAGAGATAATTTTTATCCACATATCAGTCACCTTCGGAAAGAGATCATGCCGAGGTATGGTCGGAGTGTCCTGAAATGGACACCCCGACCATACCTCGGCATGAGCGAATGATGGCATTCATGTACGCACATCGTCTGGTCAGTCACAGCGAAAGATAGCTTTTGGCACCATAATATGTCGTTAAGTATCTAGAGAATTTTCTTTTCTTTTATTTATGTTTTTCCGAAAGGGTTGTTTCGTACACAAACCCGTCGCACTGAACTACAATTTGTTTTTTAACGACTTCATAAAGGGTTTTTCTATCTTATGATTGGGTTAAGCTTTTAAAACTTTTATTAGACCTATAAATTTATTTTTTATGCTAATTATTTAATGCGAAAATGTGTTGATGTCGGTAAAAACCCATTAACTCATGTCTATGATTTAATAAATTTTCATTATTTAGAAACTTAATAATTTGTAGTTTTTCATGTAGGCATAAAGGGCATGGGTCATCCCAGGTTTTACAAGTTCTTGTTCTATTTATTATTTTCGATTTTACTTTTAGTGTTTTATTCATTTCTTTTAAATGCCAAAAATATTTGGATAGAGATGTCTGATTTCTATTACTAATATTATTGAAGGAGCTTTTGTGTTCTCTCCATCTAATTTTAAATTCATTCTTCGTTGAACCAATGTATATCCTATCAGTGTTAGAACTCTCAATGGATGAGATAGTGCATTGGTATACCACAGATTTTGTGCGGCATTTATTTTCCAACGCACGGTCTTCAGGGTTTCTACAATCACATAATTTTTCATTATTTTTTGTCTAATTTTAGTTTATTATTTTTATTAACACTGTTTTGGCATGCGTGTTTTTACAGGATTTTATTACTATGTTTTTTATGATTGTTTCTAGATTTTCAGTGCAACTGTGACTTAATTTTAAGGTGTTTTTATTAAAGATCTTGCTATGTCTGCTATTAATCGGTAAGTGTTTTACAATTAAAGCTAGGAACTTATGCCCGAGCTTAATACTAACCATTTGGTTTAACGGGGGGGGGGGCATACCAAATGGTTTTCCTTTTTTTTCCTGTTTTTCTTTTGGTTAGTATTTTCTTTCTCTAATTTATGTTAGCGTTTTTGCATCCGGTATTTTTTAGGGCTGTGTTATAAAAATTACTGTGTTGTTGGAATATTTCCTTATTAGCGGAGTTCATGCTGATTCTTTTCTCCGTTGATGTGGGTATATGCTTAATTATACATGGAGGGTGGTTAATTCATTAGGGTGTACATACAGGTATGAATAATCTTCTCCCCCAGGTATGGGTAAATAGAAGGACAGACTGAATGGGAGCTAGTCGAGGAGAAGGGCAAATCTGAATATATATATATATATATATATATATATATATATATATATTGAGACTGCTCGTTAGTCGATCATCTGTTTTATGGCTTTTTTGAGTGTTGTTGATGGGTAGCGTAATTACTCTAAATCATTTAGATATTGAGAACTATCTTTTGATGTTTAGGTGGCTGTCTGTCTGTTCTTTTTAGTTTAGATCCCCTTTTCATGTGATTATCGCTTCCACTCTTGGTTTATTTGATTTTTGGTTTTATTTCTTATTTGGCCACTTGGCCATCTTTGTGTTCTTTAGGACAATATGTTGGTTTGTTAACCATATGTAAATTATGAGTTTTACCAACTCATTTCATATATATATATATATATATATATATATATATATATATATATATATATATATATCAAACGTAGAACAAATCCGAAAAGAAAACGATCAGTACTGCTTCAATTCAAGGTTTTTATTGTTTCCATGCAAAGTTTATAAAAAGCGTAAAACACCAAAACATATAAGTAATGAGGAAGACAGTATCAACAAATGTTAATTGTCCATTCCAGAAAATGTTTAATAGCTAAAAATCCTACTAAACTTACTGAGGTTCTTTTTTCCGAGTTTTCAGATGGGACGTTTAGCCATCCTGGCTCCATTTGTCCTAAGAATCACTGAAAATCCCTTTGAGTTGTTCAGCTAGAAAGAGAATAGGTTAAAATCGTTTTGTGTCAGCTCCACTATGTCTTCCCAACTGAGCAATAGTGATACGAAAAAGATCATTCTGTCCTTCAATAATGTTAACAACATTTATAACCTGGCTCTTATCTTCAAAGTCCATTCAGGAACCATCAAGAGAACGATGAATAACTTTAAAATGTGGAGAGGAAAACGGGATCAGGAGGTCACAACATTAACAGGGATCATCATATCAACTTAGAACTAAAGAGATCAATTAGAAATGATCCAACAATCAGGGTGGACGTGGGAAAACAGTAATTAAGAGATTGCTCCATGCTCCTCAAAACCTCCAGTCTCCAGATCAGCGACTTTGAGGCCTTTTATCTAGTTTATCAATGTTATTTAGAGGGATTTTTCTTATAGAAGCGATGAGTCTTGATTCCTGATCTAACTACGATCAATCGAACAGGTTGTCATTCTCTCTCTATACGAGAGAAATGTATGTGTTTGAAACATTTATCTATCCTAGCCTTTCCATAGCTATTTATCTTTCAATCTCAGCGTATTCATATCTATCTATCTATCTATCTATCTATCTATCTATCTATCTATCTATCTTTTTGTCTCCATCTGTTTATCGCTATATATATATATATATATATATATATATATATATAAAGAAAGAGGTTATAGTGGTTCGAACGAGAGAAAAGCGTGTATATTAAAAAGAAGAGAGGTACCGCAAACGTTTTTTGGTTGTGTGTGCATATATATATATATATATATATATATATATATATATATATATATATATATATATATATATGTCTGTGTTTCGTTTGTGGGTGTGCCTGTGCATATTTATTGAATCAATGTATTTATCGATTTCCCAGTTAATTTCCAACCCTTCGCATCTATCTATCTTTATATATATATATATATATATATATATATATATATATATATATATATATGTTTTTGAGGACATCTATTTCACGAGCAGTAGCTGTCATGTAAATATTTTACTACGTTCTCTTTTCAGATAAATAATGCTAGGTATGAAGTTGACACAGCAAATGAAAAGGTACGCTGAAATTCTTCCCTAAAAAAGCGAAACGTAGGGATACAGTCAGAGTCCACTTCTTGAATGTTTACTAATTTTTAATAACCAAAGTTTGAGAGGAGCTGCAGTTTTTCCATATGGGTCCAAAAGCAATAACTAAACGTAAAACACATACATAAAAGCCCTAAAACAATCAGAACACCTAACTTTGAACGGAATGTGCGGAAAACAATCGGTAAGCGTCCCGAAAAGCCTATCAGTACTACTTTAAAATATCTCACGATGTATGACTCCAACATCAGAAGCGTTTTGAATGAGGAAATCGGATTCACGTCGCAGTTTGTTGCGAAGAGGCCAGTTTATATCGTAAGAGACTAGAAAGAATATTTTGATCAGTGTGATGTGCTTGATGAGCAAGGTAAAACACCAAGAGACTGGACAGTTTTGGATTTTCTCTGATGTGAAATACCCCCAAAATAAAGAAACATATAGATACAGAGACCATCTCGATGTTCGAAGGGTCATGCATACCAAGTTATCAGCAACCCTGATGGTTCTGGATATCTTCAACCCCGAAGAAGGTATCATGCCTCCTCATTTCTTTACCCACGATTTTAAAAAAAAAATCAATGTTGCTGCCTTTCAAAAGGTATTGTGAAACCCTGGATAAACAGTATTCGTAAGAGGTCACTGTCACATAGGGCAAAGTTAACGGAACAGGCCTTATTGTTCCTAAAACCTGAATCCCTAGGAATACTAATATTGGGGAGTATACTGAGCAAAACATGTCTCCCTACTCTGTCTTCCTAGTTGGTATTAACTGTTAGGGCCACAGCTATGGGAAAATAGTACTCTCCAATGAAACCTCTATGAAAGTATAAAATACATTTGTATAGGAAAAAATACCAGGAATGCATTTTTATATAAAAAATACCAACAATATAGATTTATAGTAAAGTTACAAACAGTACATTGTTAAAGTAAAATGGCCAGTAATATATTTTATAGTCGAATTAACGACAATATATTTTATAACAAGATGTCTAACAATGCATTTATCTGTAGTTGAAGGCATACATTCGTTCAAAATATATTTAGTTGAAGCAATAAAATTGTGTTCAAAATATTTAGCTTTCAGCATTAAATAACCCGTAGCGGTTGATATGTTATTAAAGAAAATCACTCAACCACACTGTATTCATAAATCTAACCACAGCCTTTCGACACTTTCAAATAGGGAGACTCCTTGGAATGTCCTTGAGCGCATCGGATGCCCATAAATATTTATGGCGATGATCTGTTTCATGGTGGCATCTTGATTATGCGCTCACTAATTGTGAGATGACAGAGTCTTTTAAAATCAAGAACGGCGTAAAAAAAAGCCGTAACCTAACCCTAGTCTTTTTAAGCACTTTCTTCACTTACATGCTGTCTTATGCAAAAAAAAATCGTCTAGAGGAAGCAATCTATATTCAATATCATCTGGATATCTCCGTTTTTGATTTTCGTCGTTACTGTGCAAAAACAAAGTTTCTTCAACATCTCACCCAGGAGGACCATTTAGCTGGGGATTGGACCGTCACGAGGAATCCCAACTACAGCTGAGATTTTATTGATTCTAAACGGCTTTAAAAATTCCGCCCAATAGATTCGACAAGACTGAACACCAACTCTGTTGCACCAACTATTCCCCTATAACCAGCATGCAAATTTCGATACCATCAAATACCTGGGTATCACGCTCTCCTAGGAAGTTTCTCTGGACAATGGAATTCACGGTTGAATCAGCACTGGAGACCAAGTTTCGATGAGGTTCCGTAAGGGAAGTGATAGAGCTACTCAACATACGTTCATCAAGTATAAAATTCGACGCGCGTGAATTGTCGACGTTGAATCTCAGCCAGATAAGGAAATTGGAAACATTTCAACTGCGGACTCTTCGCTCCATACTAAGTATCGCGTTTCAGGATCGACCAGCAACCTTGGAACCTCGGACCGCGCGAACTCGATCTGCGTTGCATCAATGCTCATCAAGACGCAAACCCCGGAGACTGGCAATGTCATCTGCAACGAACACCATCTCATTACCGGACACTTGTTATACACAGAGTTGTTATATGTCAGAAGACAGCAAAGTGGTCTAAAACAAAAAGGTGCAGCCAACACAAGCCTTCACAATTTCAAGGTTAAAGAAAAGGAGGTCGAATAACGGTTTGCTGTGCCATTCTTGACCAAAACATTACAAACTTCGAAGAATCCCGGTGCCAAAATATCATTATTCAAAGAGACCATCACCACTATGTAACATTGGAATATGTCACAGCCACCGTCTTCCATTGTCCCCAATACTTCAATCTCTGCGTGTAAAGACTTGGTTTGTTGAGCTACCGCCAGATCTACTGAGGAATTCCAAGTCAATGTTTTGGTCGAACTCGGAGGACAGCAATAGCAACAACAACAACAAGAACAATAATAATAATATCAAAATACAACGATCTTGAAGTGGATATCTAAAAAAAATGTGTCACACAAGGACATCAATAATTCCGGTTGTAGTTAGAGCTCTCGGATAGATAGGAAAAGGTTCCAATAGACTCATTGAAGGGATTAGTGGTAGATAATGCTTTAAAGAAATACAAAAAAATTGTTCTTACAAGTACAGTTCACACATTACAAAGAGGTTTATCTATGTAAAACGTGTTTGATCTCAGCTTTTTATTTATTAATGGATTTTTCTAAAAATAATCAGTGGAAAATGTCATGAAGCCATTTTTGACCTAAGATCTCTGCTTGCGACCCTCATGAAAATGTGTATACAACAGAAAACAAACGAAATAATAATAATAATAATAATAATAATAATAATAATAATAATAATAATAATTTCTTTGTTGCAAAAAATAGTCAGTGGAAAATGTCATGATGCCATTTCTGACCTTAGGTCTCTGTGCGGGACCCGGAAAGAAATGAGTTCATACCAGAAACCAATGGAAATAATAATAATAATAATAATAATAATAATAATAATAATAATGTGCGTAGAAATGCAACTACAGCACAATACACCGGCTGAAACTGCAAAATACCTAAAAAAGACAGCAAAGACGAATGCAACCGACCAGTTACAGAAGCGATGGCAAGATAAACCGCTTCATGGCCAATACTCTGCCCGTACCAAACAAGCTGACGTAGACAAAACCCGTACCCATCAGTGGCTACGTAGTGCAGGGTTGAAAGCGGAAACTGAAGGTTTTATCCTTGCTGCGCAGGACCAATGCTTGCTAACTAGGAATTATCAAGCACATATACTAAAATATTGTGTCAGCCCAAAATGCAGATTCTGTGATAAATATCCAGAAACGATTGATCATCTTGTATCAGGTTGTACGGTGTTGGCACCCACTGAATATAAAACCCGACATGACAGAGTGGGCCAATATCTGCACTGGAAAATCTGCAACTTCTACGGGAAGAAAACTGAAAGAAAATGGTATGAACACCACCCAGACCCGGTTACAGAGATAGGACCTGTTACAATTCTATGGGACTACACAATACACACTGACAGAACAATCAAGGCCAACCGGCCAGATATTGTTATTAAAGATCACAAACAAAAACAATGCCTCCTTATTGATATGGCAGTCCCTGCTGACTGCAATGTATCTTTGAAGATATTCAAAAAGTTGTCAAAGTACAAGGACCTTGAAATAGAAATCTCGAAAATGTGGCATATGGGAACATCACAATCCCTGTTGTAGTTGGAGCTCTAGGAATGGTTGGAAAAGATTGCAGTAGACTAATTGAAGGGATTCCTGGAAGTCCATGCTTAAGGAGATACAAAAAATTATCTATGTAATCTATTAATTTTTTTTTTTTTTTTGTCAGTGGAAGTGTCATGACGCCATTTCTAACCTTAGGTCCCTGGGCGGGACCCGGAAAGAAATGTAAACGCCAGAAATCAAAGAAAATAAAAATAATTAATAATAATAATAATAATAATAATAAATGGACTTTGAATGAGATTAAATGATTGGATACCAAGACCAGAAAAATGCTTACTCACACGAGGATGCACCACCCGAAATAATATGTTGATAGGCTGTATATGCCAAGAACATTAGGAAGTCGAGGTCTAATCCAACTTGAATTAAGTCTAAAAACTACAACAATCAGATAGGAAGCACACCTTAAAAAAATCAATGACCCCCTCCTACAAATAGTAAAACACCAACTCCACTCCATCAACAAATAACCTACACTTTTCAAGAAACAGCTTAATATACGTGAAATCATACCTACAAAAAACGAAGCGAATACCGTCTACTCTAAACGAGAAAGCAGAACGCAAAACAACTTACCTAAATGAAATTAGACAAAAACTAGGATGACAAGGACATGACAAATACATAAAAAGAACGAAAGAAGCAGATGTGAACCAACAGGAAACACACCAGTTGCTTGAAGAGAATCGGGCTGAAAACTGAGACAGAAGGCCTAATTATTGCAGCTTAGGTCCAAAGCCTCGCAACCAGATCCTATCACTGTCACATAATCAAGAATGCAACAAAACCGAAGTGCAGGATCTGCGGAAAAATCAGATGAAACTGCCGACCATATTATTTCAGGAGGTCAGCAACTAACAAAAAATGAATATACCCACAGGCATAACATGGTAGCAATATATATGCACTGGAAGATAAACAAGAATCACAAAATCGAAACCACTGAGAGATGGTATGAGCACCAACCAGACGCAATTACACAAAGTAACAATGTAACTATCCAGCAGAAAATACCAATTCAAAATGACAAGGATATAAAAGACAACATACCTTATATTATCATAAAAGACAAGAAATTCACGATGTATATGCTTATTGACATAGCAGTACCATCTGAGAGAAACACCGCCATAAAAATTATCTAGAAATTGTCCAAATACAAAGGCCTGAAAATCGAGATTAACAGGATGTGGTGAATGAAGAGTGAGATTGTACCAATAGTAATCGGAGCTCTGGACCTCGTAAGAAAAGGAATGGACAATTTTACTAACAGTGTCTGAGCTAACATCAGCATACAAGTTCCCTAGAAGATCGTCCTACCAGGACCATCCCATATAGTAAGAAATCAGTTAAATGACAATTCTTCTATAGGGCCTAAGGACCATAGTTTAGACTCGGCTTTACAGGATACAAAGCAGGAAACATAACATACACAAATAATAATAATAATAATAATAATGAATATGATAATGAATATAATAATAATAATAATGTATACAAAGGACAGAAAAAAATTAAATGTCCTCAGACAGTAACACTTTCACTTATTTGAACAAAACATGACACACACACACACATATATATATATATATATATATATATATATATATATATATATATATATATATATATATATATATATATATGAGTGTGTGTGTATGTGTGTTAAATTAAGTACATATTTCAAAAAGACGGGACAGAGGAAATGTGTAGAGATTTGCAAATTAAAAATAGCATAAATAATGCAATAGCGAACACTTTGAAACTAGCTAGGGGAATTCTGAAGATCTCACGCCATTCTTTCTTTGTCTCTTTTCGTTTCTCATTTCGGAATTTTTCATAGCGGCCTGTCGGCAACACTTGAACGCCTCAAGTGTAAATATTTATTTTGCGTCATGTTTCCGCCATGCTATTAGCGGCCTCTCCGGATGAGATCGACGGGATTCGATTAAAAAATGCCCCGCCAAGTTATTGATTAAAAATGGAACGACATTTCTCTTTCCTAAAGAAATTTCGAGGGCATCTCTGAAAGTGTTTTACTCTGTAGGAAGGTATGCAGTTATATTGTATGGACGAAATTGATGTTTGAGTTAAATGACAGGCGGGTTATTTAACATTGAATATTTCATTAAAATATTGCATTTGATTATATTGTGAGAGCCGTCATGCAATAATAGTGCATGCGTTTTTCTAATGTCTATATCTTATAAAGATTGTTTTCAGTATAGAGAAAAAGTAATTCTCCCCTCATCTTATAATTCTCCTCGTCTCTTCCTTAGTTAGCACGACTGTTACGCCCTGTCAGTACCTGATAAACAATGAACTATTTTGTTTTGAATGCGTGGAAATAACAAGACTTATCAGAGACGTTAATTGGTTTCACTGAGAAAAAAGGAAGAAAAGAAGATTTGAAGTATTTAACGTCTCCAGTCAATAGCTCATAAATAATGAACTATTTTGTTTTGATCGCGTAGAAAAACGGGAAAGACTTATCAGAGGCACTATTGGTTTAGTGAGAAATAAATAAATACATAAATAAATAAATAAAGAAAGAAAGAAAGAAAGAAAGTAAGAAGAGAAAATTGAAGTATTTAATGTCTCCTGTCAGTAGCTCCTAAATAATTAACTATTTTGTTTTGACCGCGTGGAAAAACGGGAAAGACTTATCAGAGGCACTTCTGGGTTTAGTGAGAAAGAAAGAGAGAGAGAGAGAGAGAGAGAGAGAGAGAGAGAGATTGAAAGAAAGAAAAAAGAAAGAAAATTGAAGTATTTAACGTTTCAATAGCTCCTAAAAAATGAACTATTTTGTTTCGATCGCGTGGAAAAACGGGATAGACATATATATATATATATATATATATATATATATATATATATATATAATTATTTATTCAAAAATTATAACATAAATATGTTATAACATCACTAAAACAATAGCCATTTTTTTCAGCAATTCTGGTGTGTTATCAAGTGATGGTGTTGATTGTCAACACCATCCCTTGATAACACACCAGAACTGTTGAAACAAAATGGGTATTTTTGTAGTGATCTTGTAACATATTTATGTTATAATTTTCGAATAAATTATATTTGCTCTACTGTGTACTGAGCACTCTTTTAAGAATAGTATTTTGGGGTTATTGGAATTTATTCCGTATACACCAATCCTATACTTGTATATATATATATATATATATATATATATATATATATATATATATATAGATAGAGAGAGAGAGAGAGAGAGAGAGAGAGTTAGATAGATAGATAGATATAATGTGTGCTCAGATACAGCTAAAATATATCTGTAAATGAATAAACATAAAAGGAAAACTTATCTTAACCGACGCGTTTCGTCCTCTGATGGATTTTGTCAATGCAAATTTAAGGATATCATTATGCAGCAAGTATTTATAAAGATAAATAAAAATGTTACTTTAAAAAAATTAATTAAGAAACGCTAATAAATATTCATCAGGCTAAGCAAATGTCAAAGCAAATTATAGCGGATGCTAAGTGACGTCATTCGACGGTTGCTAAGTGACGTCATTTGAATCTAAGTGTGTAAATAAGGTTTTTGTTCATTTTTTATTATTTACTTAATATTTAAATTATTTTCGTTTGAGATTAATTTGTTTTATATGTTGTAAATATTGAATATTAATTTATGTATTAAAATATTTTTTTGTCTTTATTATATATTATATATATATATATATATATATATATATATATATATATATGTATATATATATATATATAAATGGATGTCTTATTCCATATGTGTCGCAGAGGGAGGTCATGAAATCCATTGCGTGGGTCACTTCCTGGTAAGTTTACGTTCACCTTTAAAAGAAATTAGGTCGTCTTCTACTCTGATATTAATGAAATTTGGAGGTGAAAAATGTATTCGTACAAAATTATAATACCTATTTAATACTTTGTAGCATATCACTAGACTATTACCGAAACCAAACCTAAATGTAAGTCGTCACTGACACCCTGTATAACATTACTACATCATCTTTTCATACGAAGAGCCGAAAGAGAAAGAAACGAAAGAAAATGAATAATGAAACAGTATACGCAGAGAAGAAAATTATAAAAGGAGAAATAATATCCTACCGTACGCATGCGTATTGGCATACACGCACATACACACGCACGCGCGCACATACATGCACGCACACATGCATACATACGCATGCACAACAAACATCAATCTAACACTAATAAAAAAATCTCATTTTTTTGCGTAATAGAAAGATAACGAAAACGAGAAAATTCTCAGACATTTGCTGACACCTCCTGAAGAGTAGAGCGAATACTCCTGAAGAGTAGACCGAGTACTCCTGAAAAGTAGACCGAGTACTCATGAAGAGTAGAGCGAATACTCCTGAAGAGTAGAGCGAATACTCCTGAAGAGTAGACCGAGTACTCCTGAAGAATAGAGCGAGTACTCCTGAAGAGTAGACCGAGTACTCCTCAAGAGTAGACCGAGTACTCCTGAAAAGTAGATCGAACAGTTACGAAAATGTAGGTCGATGAAACTCTGTGGTAGATGTAGTGAATATAACAACATACTACAAATATACAGTTTGTCAACAAATGACAAACTAATTATTTTTATTAATCCCCCAACACACACACACACACACACACACACACACACACATACATATATATATATATATATATATATATATATATATATATATATATATTCTGTAATTATTGGAAAGTGCTCAATATTTGCGATAGAACTACCATATTCAGTTGTATGGATATGAGTTTGTGACTCTAGGTTTTACTCTTTTTAAATTATCTGAAGAACTACATACATATATATATATATATATATATATATATATATATATATATATATATATATATATATATATATATTACAATAAACGTGCAATCAATTTACAAATCCATGAATTATTCACACAAAACTAATGCAAAAGGTTAATGATTTAAATGGCGAGACATCCATCATCGCAAACAATTCAAATAGTATACAAAAACCTCCAGATCCGTTATGAATGAATTGATCCTTGTTTATATAAATTTCTGCCGTATTAGTTGTTATTTTTTTACTACAAGCTTTCGTCTGTTCCTACAGACATCTTCAGGTATAGAATAGATGTTGTTCTTGTTTTTTCTCTTAGTAATAAGAGGCCAACGAAAATATATGTGTTGTTGTATCCGAAAATGCTTTTGAAAATGAGTTATTGGTTATGGAACGCGCCAAAGCAACGCTGAGTTTGATTTTAAATTTTTAAAGTGTTTGCGTTTATACCAAATATGGTGATGAACAAATTTTTTTTACTGGTAAATTTTTCTGTCAAAGTGGCATGAACAATAATTACAGTAATGTCGCACTTATTATCTAAAAGTCGCACTTGGATCAGTTATTTAAATTACAATAAACGTGCAATCAATTTACAAATACATGAATTATTCACACAAAACTAATGCACTAATCTATAATTAGATATATAGATAATTAGAATGTGTGAATAATTCATGTATATATATATATATATATATATATATATATATATATATATATATAATTATTTATTCGAAAATTATAACATAAATATGTGATTTTATAACATATTTATGTTATAATTTTCGAATAAATAATTGTATTTTCTCTACTCTGTATTGAGCACTCTTGTAAGAATTGTATTTTTGGTTATTAGAATTTATTCCGTATACACCAATCCTATACTTTTTTATATATATATATATATATATATATATATATATATATATATATATATATATGTATATAAAACGATGAGCAGGTTATACGTATATTGAATATTTTTCATTGTATCAAAACAGGAAATAAGACGGCGAAATGATGACAACATGCATTACACAAACATACAATATTAATATTTTTCGTGTTCGTTTTGAAATATTCATATATTTTTTTTACAAGATATATTCGTTTATTAACCGTAGTCTCCTACCGAATTTTTTGCCAATGTTCGACTGACTTACAATAATGAAAATAATTTCTGTCTTCAGATATGAACATCTACAGATGTTGAAAGAGATCGCATTTATTATTAAATAATATCGAATTCCTATTGTGCTGAAACATTCGATTTGTTTCTGTATCATAATATCTTATCATAAATGTTACTTATCTTTCCATTGGCATTCGGGGCTTCAGGCCGATCGTGTGTCAGGTGATGAAACCTGAATGATTATTAGTGTAATATCCAGGGAAATGTCTTTCATATAACTATTCTCTTCCCCATAGCGTGTTTCTTCAGGAAACGTCTCACCACAATTTCCTATCCTTTGTAGCTCTTAGTAAATTTACATTTTTTGTATCTTCTCTAATCCTTGTTCTGTCAGCCATTTTACACAAACTCGTTAGGTATTTTCTGCTTTCTTCTGTCCCTCTTTGCTTCGATCTGTCCTGTGAGTACATCATTTCCCAAGCTTTCTTTCCTTATTATAAGCCGTGGAAATTTCAACTGTATCTTCCTGATGTTAACTAGACGTTGTTTTTTCTTTTTAATTCTAAAACTTCGTTGTTTCTCCCCTGTTTGCTCAATGGTATTCTCAGCATTCCTTTGTCGAATTATATTTCTGTTGCTTCAAGTCTATTCTTTGACTGAGAGGAGATGTTGCAGCATTCACTGCCAAATAGAAGTTCAGTACTCTTTTCCTTTATAATGAAATTTTTCTGTTTCTTAATACTTTGCTTAGCTTTTTGAAGGCATCTTTCGCTATCCCAGTGCGTTTCCGGATATCAAAATGCTTCGAAAATCTTTCAATTGTTGTACTTGTTTGATTTTGATGTCTGTGATTTATAATTTGCATGTTGGGTCGTTCCATTTGCTAACAACCATGCATTCTGTTTTCTTGCAGTTGCCGTTTAATCATCTATTCTCGATTTCCTTCACAACCTTCTATAGGATCTCCTGCAGTTCCTTTACTGTGTCTGCCGTCAACACTGCGTCATCTGCATATCTTATATTTTGAGAATTGTGGCTCCAATATTCAATCCCGGTAGGACTTCTCTTTCTCCGAGAACCGCTTCGCTTTCACCCAAAACATTTCATATACCTCATTTCCCCCTAATCCCTTTCTCGATGAAACGTAAAAGTCTTGGATCGATTTATATACAAGATCTTCTTCTTCTTCTTCTTCTTCTTCTTCTCTTACTCCTCCCCCTTCTTCTTCTCCCCACCCTCCTCCTACTTCTTATTCCTCCTCCCTCTCTTCTTCTCCCTATCCTCCTCCTACTTCTTCCTTCTCCTCCCTCTCTTCTTCTTCACCTCTTACTCCTTCTCCTTCTTCTCCACACCCTCCTCCTACTTCTTCTTCCTCCTCCTCCTCCTCCTCCTCCTCCCTCCTTCTTCTTCTTCACCTCTTACTCATCGTCCTTCTTCTCCCCATCCTCCTACTTCTTCCTCATCCTCCCTCTCTTCTTCTTCTTCTTCTTCACCTCTTACTCCTCCTCATTCTTCTTCTCCCCATCCTCTTCCTACTTCATCCTCCTCCTCCCTCTCTTCTTTTTCTTCACCTCTTATTCCTCCTCCTTCTTCTCCCCATCCTCCTCCTACTTCTTCCTCCTCCTCTCTCCTTCTTCTTCATCACCTCTTATTCCTCCTCCTTCTTCTCCCCCATTCTCCTACTACTACTTCCTCCTCCTCCCTCACTTCTTCTTCTTCTTAGTCTTTTTCTATCTATCGTGTCCTCTGGATGTGGGCGATCACATTTCTACATGACTTCCTTATCTTTGTATCTTTTAGTAAGGTGTGTCTTTTTACCCTTCACTCCTTGACGTGTTCGGTTACGTAGGTCACACCCTGTTTTCTGTCCCTCTTGCCTGTGTGTGAAAAACTCATCAATTCCATTTTTCTATTTAAACTTTTTCTATTTAAACATTCTATTTACACCCATGTTATATCCATGGTATTATAAGCATCGTCCTTTCGAATCACATCTCTGTGGCTTCAATTTTATTCTTCATCTGTGAGGATATTATCACTGCCATAGACGAGAACCGGTATTACATAACATTTCAGAATTCCTTTTCGATCAAATTTAATTTTCCTGTTTCGTAATATTTTGTTTAGCTTTTGAAAGGCATCTTTACTTATTTAAATGCAAACTCAAATTTCAATGACACGTTTTCAGTAATCGATTCTAGTGCCTGCTTTGATATTGGTAATTCCAATTATTGGTTCGTATCTTGGACTGTTCCTTTTTCTAACAAGCATACATTCTGTCTTCTCACTTCTTTTAACAGTAGATTTTTCTCCAATTTTTCTTCTGCCCCCGCCATCAATACTCTCTAGTCTGCATATCTTATGCTGTTAAGATTGAGCCAGCCAATAATAAATCCTGAAAGGACTTCTAGTTGTCTTAGGATCACCTCGCTGTAAAGTTGGAATTAGTCTGGTGAGAAGGCACATCCTTGTTTTATACCCCACTTTATTTTTGTGTATTTACTGATTTCTATCTGTATTATGGATTATTATACAACTAGTGTATTCATACTGTTAAAAATGACGGCAGTTGTTACAAAGATTTAATACTGAGATGCATAAGACAAACGTCTTGAAATAATATATTGCGCTCCAATAAATCTAAAGAAATCACAACTAAAAAGAGGGGCCAATGAACTGTTTAATTAATCCGTTTAATGGTATCTATGATTCCTTGATTACTCCTGGCATTGTATAAATCGCTTTTTGCTAAATACATTTTGTGTTTAATATAAGAGTGAAGTAGAAATATCTCTCGACAAAAAAAGATTAACAGCAGAACGACAAAAACGGCATCGGCAATGCCTATTTCAAAGTTATCTGAGTACCTCACATGAACGGCTTGAACAAATAAGACTACATTCTAAGAGGCATGGGAGTAAAGGAACTAATTAAACGGTTCTTTTTTTCTCTGGGACTAATGTTGCTGATAAATATTTTTATTAAAAGGGAATTAATCGCTGATAAATTTACTAACTTAAATTCATTTAACATCCTTCCCACAACAGAAGTGACAGGCAATATATAAATAAATACACCGGAAATATATAAATATACACACTGTGATAATTATTATATGAAATTTCTCAAATAAATCAATCTTTCCTATCGGAGTTAATTGAAAGTAAGGATGCTGTCTGGGAAAAATTACAAGTCGACTCATACATAGAATAGTCTCTAGAATGTTCCACACGCACAAAGAAAATTCTGGCTGTTGAAGAACGAATGGATCGTCATTCCATTTTTATTTGTTACGGACAAACGAGCCGCTTCCTCCACTTTCTTTTGCTTTTAGCATATTTGCTAAAATGGTCTTTACACTTGGGATTAATTCGAATTCTTTCTGGTTCGTGGAGCTGTCCAAGTGATTTTTCATTAATCGAAAATATTTCGATTGAAGAGACTTATTTTTAGTTTTGTACAGAAAAAGAAAATGCCCAATCGAACTACAATTATTTTTCAAAAGAAATGTATATTTATACCTCTTTCCTATAAATTTAATATCCTAAATTATATACAGTGGAACCTCGGGTCACGAATGCATTTCAACATTAACAGATCCGTTCACGAAAAAATTATCCGAGCAAAAAGCCAACAATGTAGGGACGAAAAGCGGTCAGTATTAAGCAGAGTCGAGTGGTGCAAAGAGATAGAATAGAGAAAGATACGAAAAAAGATAGTTACCTGATATTCCTGCAGACATTAACATTAACACCTGCAGACATTAACATCTCTTCCCCTCCCATACATCACACACTTATCCGCACAGGTTGTGGTAAAATTTAACTAAATTGTACAGGGTGATTCAAAAAATTTGATATCATTTCGCAATCTAATAACTTTGTTAGATCTCCTTCAAATGACTTCAAATTTTAATAGCATCTTTATGTTTAATGTTTGTTTTATGTTTTTATGTCTTTATGGATCGGGCGTGCTGGTGTTAAAGACACTGTGTTGCTGAAATGGCCGCCCCGTTCACCTGATTTAACACCTTGTGACTTTTTCCTCTGGGGCTACGTGAAGGGAATGGTGTATGTTCCCCCTCTTCCTGCAAACATAGAAGAACTCAAGCAGAGAATCAATACAGCACTGGAGACTGTTACCCAAGATATGCTTCAGCGTGTTTGGCAGGATCTGGATTACCGACTTGACGTATGCCGTGTCTCAGGCGGTGCGCATATTGAACATTTGTGAAATCGTTCACATAATCCACATGCTTTTGAATTTCTCATTCAGATTTGGAAGAATAAATCTTATGATCTTCAACATTAATACTTTTTAATTTCATTTGCCTTAATCATGTACTTTCTGTGATATTTACATCTCAAAGGATATCAAATTTTTTGAAACACCCTGTATTTATCTGTTTTGTATTAGAGTTAATCTCTTGGTACTGTGTATAAACTAGTTCCCAATCTACTGCTGTAAATGTTTGAATAAGCAATCATGTGTGGTCCAGGAACGGATTAAACCACTTCATATTGATTCCTATGGGAAATATGAGTTCGGTTTTCGAAAATTTCGGTCACGAACGACCTTCAAGGACCCAATTAACTTCGTCAACTGTGGTTCCACAATATATATCCTAATATATATATATATATATATATATATATATATATATATATATATATATATATATAGTCATCCACACACAGACTGTTTCGCTATATCACTACTCTTCAGTGTGGCTAGACGTCCGACTGCTTTAAGCTGGGATGAATCTCGATAGATTTGGCATCAATCAGAGATCCTACCCCTAAAGTGTCGGTGCACGACAGAGAGAAAGGTAAATTTTAACGTTTTCTCTACGAAATACTCCAGTAGCTAGGAGAACTCAATTCGTACTTGAAGAGCAATGCGTTAACAGCATCAGCAGCCAGTGTTTTTAAGTTACCTTTTTCACTTTAGAAAGCAGTAAAGAGACAACGAGTTACTGAACGTGAAAGAATAAGATAAGAGAGGAACATTATTAATGAGCGAGAACAATTAAAAGAGTAATCAAGATAACGACTGGCATTGCATTTAAAATATTTATGGTCAAAGCTGGCTGGAAAGCATGAAGCCGGTAGAGTGTCCCATAAGTGGAAACTGCGATAGAAGAAATTCTTATCAGATTACGGTTACATCTACCTAATTCAATTGTAAATTGATGAGACCTTGCCGACAACCTACTACTGTGCTTAAATTCCTAAAGTTTCTATAACATACCGATCAGTTCTTTCGACTATTGCCATGAAAATATTTATAGAAAATGCACGGGGAAGCTACATTACGGTAGTGGGAGTGACTAAACCCGTGATGCCAGGAATATTATAATAATAATATTGTTGCTTCTTTCGATTTTATCAGAAACTTTTTAGTATATATCAGGAGCACCGGACCATTTGTGGCAGCATCATTTAAAACATGGACGAGTGGTAGACTTATAAATATGTAAGATAGATTCTGGAGAGAGAACAATTTTTAGTCCAATGCAGTAAAACAACTTCCCTAGCAATGGATTCAGAATATTTTCACTTCATGTCAACAGGGAACGGCGATTTTATTGAATAAATTTACTCATTATTATTTAAAGATTTAATTTATTTTTTAAAATGCAATGACACTGTTATTTCTATTTTGCTCAATTCAAACAACTATTTATCCAACGCACCATATATATATATATATATATATATATATATATATATATATATATATATATATATATATATATTGATTGATGTGAGTTTGTGACCCTGTGTTTCTCGCTTTTGCGATCCTCAGACAATCGCAAAAGCATAAAACCCAGGGTCACAAACTCACATCAATCAAATATGTCTCTGATATTGAGCGCTTTCTAATAAGTACCGCGCATATAATATATAAATAAGTATATATATATATATATGTGTGTGTGTGTGTGTGCGTGTATTTATATTTATATACAGACACTTATCCCGCCCCCCCTATATATATATATATATATATATATATATATATATATATATATATATATATATATATATATCTAACAATAGAATAGATAAGTCGATAAGTCAAACGAAAGAGTATCGATGTTATCAGCACGAAAAATATTTATTAATATTAATCACGTGACAAAAATAAGCATTAATGTTCCAAGTTCTGAATTTTCAAACACGCTTGTGTTCTTCATCAGCGAGGGCCGGTGGAGACTATCTAACATTAGTGCTTGAGGCTGAGTAGATTCCTGCTTTTAGGTGGAATTGTTAGAAAAAATCCGTTCATTGTTTGATTTCTTGCTGTGCGAAACCTTTTGTGAAAATAACATTAGATTAGAAAAAATTGTAATTCTTGGTATGTGGAAGGAGAGTGAGATGTTGAACATAGAGAAAAATAAGGTTATAGGACCAGGGGTGGGGACGGTATTAGTGTGGAGAGATTTTGTGTGTTGGGATCAAGTGTGGGAACAGCGAACTATTGGGAATAAAAATAAATTAATAGAGAAAAAGAAAAAAGAGAGAGGGAACAAATAGCACAAACAGGTGATAAAGAATTCTTTTAGAAAAATCATTGTTGTGGGTGCGGAAATGATAAACACTAATAAAGAAAAAATTATAACAAAATAATAAAAATAATGATAATATGATAAGGGGAAAGCATACAAAAATAGACATGCTGTTCATATATATATATATATATATATATATATATATATATATATATATATATATATATGACTTGTGAGCTTTTAAATATTTATATATGAACTTGTGAGCTTTGCCGTGATTGACCAATCAAATATGACCTACGCTAAATTCAAATTAATCGGAAAAAAATTATTTCCTTACAGTGGAATCATACTCAATTTGTTGTCAGTTCATATATATATATATATATATATATATATATATATATATATATATATATATATATATATATATATATATATATATATATTCATGGCAAAAGCCCACAAGTTTATTTTTTTACAGTATTCTGCATTTTGAAAACAAATTAATCTTTCACTCGCCTGACGAGACACATTTATGGTGTTGAAACATAATTTAATTCTGTAGCGATTTTTATAAAATGTTTAATATCCTAAAAAATAAATATATATATATATATATATATATATATATATATATATATATATATATATATATATATATTTTTTTTTTTTGGAATAGCACTCACAAGATTTTCTTACCGCAAAGTATTGTTTTAGTCATTTTAAGCTGTTAGCTGTGAAACGTTTTAAGTTTTGTTGGTTTTGGCAGGGTGTCTGTTAATTCCATTGGCGTGTCTATTAAGATTATATCTTTTAAAAACGAGCTACCTTGCTTTGACGGAGTATGCAAATTGGCCATCAAGGAAAGATGTGAGTTTGAAACCTGTACGACATAACTGCCTGTACAAACTGGAAATGCTGCATTCATGTCCTTATTTAAGTTGAAGAGAAGTTCTGGTTTTTAATATAGGTTTGGGTTCAATAGTTATTTATAAAATGGTGGCCGAAGAAAAGAAGGGTGGAAGAAAGAAATTAAGGAAGAAAGGAAATGAAAGAAATCATTTATAAAGCGAAAAAATTAAAGAAAGAAAGGCAGAGAAGAAATAGAAAGAAAAAAAAAGAAAGAAAGAAAAAAAGTAAAACTGAAAATAAAGAAAGAATGAAAACAGAAAATAGAAGAAAGTCAAAGGACACAAGAAAGAAAGAAAAAATCCGTAGCACAAAATATTAAAAAAGGAAAGAAAGAAAGAAAGAAAGAAAGAAAGAAAGAAAGGAAGGATGGAAGGAAGGATGGAAGGAACGAACGAACGAACGAAGAAAGGATGGAAGAAAGGAAGGAACAAACGAAGAAAGAAAGGAAGGAGGAAAGAAAGGAAGGGAAAAAGGAAGGAAGACAGAAAGAAAGAAAAAAGAACGAAAAAAGAAATAAATTAAAACGTAAGAAGAAAAGAAAATGAATGATGAAAATGATTGAAGGTATAAAAATAAAGAAAGAAAGCAAGAAAAAATGATTAAAAAAAATTAAGAAAGGAAGAGAAGGTGAACGAAGGAAAGAAGACGAAAATGAAGAAGAGTTGGCTGCAGTGTGCGTTGGTCATAGAATTATTGTAAATTCCCTTCCCTTCCCTTCCGTTTATAGAATAATATATGCCAGAGAAAAATGCGTGTTTGACTTCAGAATTCTCCTTCTCCTAGACTGGTTGCCAACCAAGGATGAAGAGCCAAGTGTGCCCAACTGTTCAACATAGTGCTGCATGTTAGGAGAAGAGATGCGTTCATACATTAAACAAGACTTTTGCAAAGAAGGGGATGGAACAATATCTCAATTCGTATTCAAATTCAGCTCTCCTTTATGTCGTTTTGAACCTTTATCCATTAAAACATCCGGGCATCTTCCTGAAGGCAAAAAACGGTGTAAAAAAAATAATATAACAGAAGAAAATACGAAACATAGTGGTTGTTGGCTGTCAAAAGTAATATTCATAACATTGTAGGAAATTGAAATTGCTTTTATTCGGCCATTTAATTTTTTATGGGTTTACTCCGCATTCTCTTTCGTTCCCCAACTTCTCCCATTACTTACTCCCACCTCCTCCTCCGTATTGTACAATTTCTGTTAATATTTTTTCTGTACGTCCGTTTCTCTTTTTATCAGCTCCTTTTTCTTTTCTCAAATTTAAAATTCAAATCAGTTTTACTGCTTCATTTTCATCTTTCTTTTTCTCTTCTCTTCTGTTTTTTTTTCTTCAAAATTCCTCATCTTTTGTCGTTCTCTTCCTTTTTTTTACTTTCTCTTTTCTTTTCCTTCTTTTTTTTTTTCATTTTTCTCGTCGTCGTCCTACCTCCCGGACTCCATTGTTCTTTCCTTCTTTTTAGTTTCATCTCCTCCTTCGTCTCATCTTTCTCTGATCTACTGGTCTTCTTCTGCTCTCTTCCTTTTCCCATCGTTTCTTTTACCTTTTCTCTTCCTATCCCCCTTTCGTTGGCTTGTACTTTTCCCTAAGACCCTTTCGGCCTTCTCTACTCAGTATTCTTGTATTCTTGTCTTCCTTTCCTTTTATGTTACCCTCTTTTCATCACTCTTTTATTCATTATCATCTTTAATTATTATTTGTTGTTTTTTTTCCTTCTACTGTTTCTCCTTTTCATGATTGGTTCATCTGTGAGTTTTTACTATTATTTTTATTTTCTTGAGTATTCACGTCTTTTAAAATGTTTATTACTTTTTGTCTTCTTTGTCTGGTCAATCAATTCATTCCTGAAATAAATTCGCGCGCTATTTTTGTTAGTTATCGATTATTGATGATAAATGAAAGAGAAATCACATAGAGAAAAACGATTAAAAGGGAAGAACTAGAAACGGAGCATGCGTACTGCGCACAAAAATCCATTCATAGACAGAAAGCTTTCACCTTTGCACTTACGTACGCGACTATTCTTTTGCATAATCTTGTGTTATAAAATTTACTACATGCCTCTGACAATATCTGGATTGCTTAATGACAGACATTCCTTTGCAAAAGAGAAGAACGACTGACACTTTTTATTATTACGGCAGTAATTAAAAATAACTTCCATTCGTTGTATGATGAATAAAGAAATGTGTATCATGAGAATAAAATGCTTTTTATGATGGTTTAGACATTGCGTATATTGCAGTAAGCATTGTATAGCACATATTTAAGCGATAGAATTTATTTAAAAAAAGGAAAGTTAGGAGCCAAATCTGTATGTAAAAGAAGTGTAAAAAATATAAAAATCCTGGGTTTCGACTAAGGTCAAAAAACGTAATCTAGCATAACTGGCTTGAACTGGTATTTGGACGACTAAGATCATAGTTACATAGTGGGTCGTAAGGGCGGTGTCAAGGCGTCTTTTGACTAGTAAACCAAAATTGTACTCTCTCTCTATTTCTTACTGAAATAAAGTCAGCAATCTTTTTACTGGGAAATGATATTCTTGTAGTAATAAATACTGTAAGTCATGTATTGGCTACTTTCATTGTCCACAGTAAGAAAATATTGCTGACTACTTGTCAGTGACGAAGAGGGTAAAAATTAGTGAGATAAGTTTTTTATTCTAGCTTTTTGATAACAAGCCAAATTTTCCACTGTTAAAAAAGTTTGAAGAGAAAATTCATGTATTTACGCTATACACATTATACGAACATTTCTCCTCATATGCACGAAGTTTCAGCCGTTATACTCTCCGGCCATATTCAGGTTATATACGTTGGAATTTCGAACCGAACACCTTATTTAGTCCCCTGAGGTAGATTGTTTTCCACGTGTCATTTCTTGATATCTCGGTTTCAGTTATTTCTCTTAGTAACTCAACCCTCCGATTTTGTGTTCACATCTGCTGTGGCCAGGTATGGAACTCAAAACCATATTTTTTTTCTTACCAGAATATTTTGCGTTCTCGCTAGCTATTGATTAGTCAATTTACGGACAAATGAAAAGACACCAACATAGCCTGCTACTTTTCATTTCTTTCTTGCTGTAAAAACAAACAGGTATTTTAAAATATTGCTTCTCTGGATTTTTCAGATTATCCTATGTACCTCTGGATTTATACGGATGGCTTAAACCCTCGTAGTTAGATAGCACCGAATTTAGTGTCTTGTTTAAAAAATGCCTCTAGTCACTTTCTCCTTCTGGGATATTATGTGCTTGTAGGCATGTTTTTGCCTTTTCTAATGGTAAATGCTTTCTATTACCTGAGTAAAGGAATTCACGACAAATAGGATGCAGCTTGCAATTCTTTTATTGAAGACAATGCGACAACGGTAATGAATTCTAATTCACATTTTAAAATTCTAAACAGATTAATATCACTGGATGCCTCATACTTTAGGCCTTGTGCCACATCTAAGCTACGCTAGGAAAATCTCTACTGTTGGAAGATTTCAAGTGATTTGTTATTTGGTATATTCATTCTTTGCGATTCTTTATCGCCAGTCTATGAGACATTACAAAGGATACACATCTTTAAGACTTACAGATTTCATTCGCTTGAGACTATTTTAATCATAGATATACCATTAAAAAATTACCAGCTATATATATATATATATATATATATATATATATATATTACTGCAATATATTTTTTAAATAAAATTATCAGCAATACATCTGGCACTTGACAAAAATGCTCTTTACCAAAATACATCAATGAAACCTGTTCTACAAACTGATTTCTTACAGCGAATACATATTCTGTTCATACAAGCCTATCCTAAAATACTTGACGGTATTAAATAACCCACTGAGGTTTTGATATGCCGTAAAACAAAATAAACATATAACACAAGGTAGGTGCCATCACTGCTTTCATTCAAATTATACCTTTCTCTTTTAGAAAGGTGTATTTTGAGTCCTAATTTTGTGAACGAATGTTGATTGTTGTTGAAAATCATTCTTATCCCAATTATGAATATCAATAGGATCAGAATAGACTATTCTGGTCATGAGTACACTGGCCTCTGGAGGAAGTAAGCTAGATTTGCGTTGACTATATTCTATGAGTTTTAAATTCACCAGATTTTCTTTTCTGGTTATATTTCTCCGAAATTTTCGCTGTCACTCTTCGAATGTAAGTATAAATTTCGTTTTAGATCAATGGTTCTTAACCTTTTTTTGAGCCATGAACCTCTTTAATCACTGACCACCCCCCATAAGAACTAGACCTCTACAGATGGAGACACAGAGAAACTGATACTCACAGTATGATTAGTTTTTCACAACATTTGTACATGGATTTCTCTTGAAAAAAATTGTGGTTATTTAATCTTTACCAGTATCAGAGAATCAAACAATGATATACAGCGTAAAATGAGAATTGCCCTTACTTTTACGGAGTGGAAAAAGATGGCGGCCGTGCAGAGAAAGATGGCAACAAGTCAAAAATGACTGAAAAGTAATGACTGGCGCGTTTATTTTCAAGCAGTGGCAGGATACATCTTCGTTTCTTTCTAGATTGGGACAAGACTTGTATAGCAAATATAAGTGTTATATGCCCCACGGATCCCTTGAAAGCCATCCCTGGAACCGCTAGAGATTCATTGACCCCATGTTACGAAGTCATGTTTTAGTTCCAATTTCATGAAAATGTCTTCCTTTCTGACGTAACATTCTCCTCATTTTTCGGAAATACCAAATGTATTTCGGTTCTAGACTCTTATTAATCTGTAAATATGTGTCTAGCAAGCATTGTCATATAGAAAATTAGATATTGCATATACAGTTAGCGGAAGCCCCTGTAAAAATCAAGTTTTTTTAGGGCCTTACAACTGATCCTTTCGCTGATCTAGATCTAACAGCTCAATGAGGAAAAACGGGATTCTATCATTAAATATCTAAGCTAATATGATTTAATCATCACTGACAAGAACCGAAGCTTTGTCTTGTCGTAATGAGTGGTTGCACTCTCAATAACCCCCTGGTTTGAACGTTGACTAACACTCAACTCCACTCCAGACCCCAAGTGGAACTCATGCATACGATAGGTAAATATGCAGGAAAAATATCGACTCGTTCTACGAGTTGAAATAAAAAAAAAATATCCCCACTTTTGCCATGACATATATTTAGGTTTCAGTCACACTGTCTTTTACTCATGCGTGCTTATAGTTGATAATATTGGGGTCACGTGATCATAGTGTTTTTACTGCTGTTGCAGTGTCAACATGGCCGCTCTGTTAGCAGTGTGTACCAAGGAGAAAAGAAAGAGTAGTGATCAGAAATTTCTGGTCGGAAGGTGTATCAGGGGCTGAAATATTTCGGAGACTTTTAACAAGATACGGCGACAGTGCACTACCGCTTATTAATGTTTATGAATGGATAGAGAAGTTTTTAAAGTAGCTGGACAAGCGTGATGCACGAAGATGGAGCAAAACACACGTCAGTCTCTACCAGTGATGAGAAAATTCAGCACGCTCGAGAGATGGTAATAGTGAACTGGCTAGTTATCAACGATGATATAGCAAGTCCGACATTTGGGCACCTAGGCGTGGTGTAATGGTTAACAAGCTTGTCTTGTTAGATCAGTTACTATTGAAAAATGACTTTTATCCTCAGTAAGTGCCCACTACTTTCGGCCTTGTGCCTCATCTAAGCTACACTTGGAAAGTAACTATAGCAAGTCCTACATGGAGGCACGGTGGAGTAATGATAGCGGCTCGGACTGATTTCGAATTCCAGTCGAATCCTTTACATTCACCTACGTGCTAATACCCTTGGAACGGAATGAATCCTCTTCTTCTCCCCGGAACTATGGGTAAATAGCAGGACAGATTGCTTTCTATAGCCTTGGATGGAAACTGGTCAAGCGTACATATAAATTTTAGATCAAAATAGAATTCTTTTCATTTTTCATTCAAAATACTCAAATTTTAGGAATACGTTTTCACAGCGTCGCCCACGTGACGACAACGTGACCATGTTTTAAACGGAGCGCTGATCTTATAAAACTTTCAGTTATTTGTTTGGATAAGTCTTGTTCTTATGTACATCGTCTTTGTCATGTTGTATTGATAATGTTATATTTTATGAATATGTCCTGAAGATGGTTTATTAGACCGAAACGTCAGACGTTGACATATTAACATTAAAACAGCATAATTGTATATAAGGATTTTTGTTTGTTTTTTCCGTGTATATTTTTCTTCATATATATATATATATATATATATATATATATATATATATAGATAGATAGATAGGAACAGGTGAAATTTAGTAACAACAATGATTTTATTTTGTAATATTTACCTTTTTCAAACCTATTGAAAGCTGAAATCCTAATAGATTATTAAATCTACAAATAATATTTGCTGACCACTACACGACAACGAGGCCGCCATGCATTTATTCTTGATGTTCAATACAGCGAAAAAACTTGATATTCAATACAGTGAACTTGTACCTTATCTTCCCAGTTGAAAATTTAGAAACGAGATTGATAGCTACTAAACAACAGAAAAAAGTAACGAATAATGAAAACAAAAACATATTTAAATACTTTTCTGTGCTGGCTAAGTGTTTGTTTTTAATCATTATTAATTTTTTGACAAATTATCAAAGAAGTTTGTTTTATATCAGGGCTTAAGGCACAAGTATGGCCGCACTCAAAAAATAAAACTACAACATGAATGAAAACGGTTCTTACGGAGATTAAATTCGTACGTTTCTACTGCGAATGTGTCAGTTTTTATTTGTCTGTGGCTTTTAACTAATCGGAATATAATAGCCAGCTGAGACTTATAGATAGATAGATATAAAGAGACTGAGATAGACACACACACACACACACACACATATATATATATATATATATATATATTGATGTGGGGCCAAAGTTGGGACCACAGAAGTAAAACACGGAATACGGATTAGAATGGAAGAAATATATATTAACAATAGGTTATAGAGATTTACTATATCACTCTCTAGAGTGCTATGTAGCCTACTTAATATAGGCCTGGAAGAGTCTATTGTGTAGGTAGTTTCCGGTCTCACAATACCCCCCCTTCCAATGTGTTTTCTTTTTGAAAAGGAGAGAAAAAATAAAACTGTTAATACTTTTTCCTCTTGGGATTTACGTCGAGCGGTTGAGTAAATTTCCTTTTCCTTCCTGAGCGTCGCACTTCAGGAGAGACTTGGGGCATGTCGAGATCGAAGTGATCGAAAATTACGTCGATCGGCTCTTCACAGTCATTTTGTAGTGATTCCTTCAAACGGCATTTTCGGACTGGTTCCAATGGCATTTGTGAATGTTTTTCAGTCCTTGGACCATAGTTTGTCCTTTTTTAAGAGTTGGTTGAGAGGCCCTCTCAAATTTTGCATGTTCTTAATGAACCCTTGGTAAAAGTTAGCTAGGCCGAGGAAGGTTTGTAACCCTTGAACGTTATCTGGGGTCGGCATATTTCTGATCGCGTTGGCTCTTTCTGGATGCGGCCGACGACCATCTTTATTTATAATGTGACCTTAGTATTTAATTTCTGGTAAGAGAAAGTCACACTTTTCCTCCTTAACCTTAAATCCGTATTCTTGTATCTTTTCGAATACGTTTATTATATGGTTCCGGTGCTCTGCCATAGTTTTACTGGTAACCAGTCTATCATCCAAATAGGCTGTTGCGTAGTCAAGGTCGCCCAGCATGGCGTCCATGACCTGCTGGAAAATTGCAGGTGCAACCTTTACTCCAAAAGCCAGTCTGTTGTATTTGTACAACCCTCTATGGGTGTTTATGCAGAGCAATTTGGAACTTTCTTCTTCCACCTCTATCTGAAGGTATGCGCCCGAGATGTCAATTTTATAAAAAAAATTTCCACCATTGAGTTTATTGAAAATTTCTTCAGGGCTTGGGAGAGGATAGTGGTGATGTTGCAAGGCATCGTTTAACCCTGTGGAAAAATCTGCGCATACTCGTATTTGATTGGACTTCTTTTTTACGTAGACCGTAGGTGCTGCCCACTCGCTGAAATCAGTTTTTGACAGAATACCTGCTGGTTCGAGTCTATCTAACTCTTTGTTAATTTGCTCTAGAGCAGCAAAAGGGACATTCCGTTTCTTTTTGAATACCGGTTGTGCACCGTCCTTCACCTTGAACTTAGCTTTCATTTTAGTACATTTCCCAAGGCCGCCAGAAAAAAAAAACCTGGGAAATTGTTGTTTGAGTTCCTTTTTGAGATTTACCAAATTGGACGTTGTACTTTTGTATCTTGCGACAAAATGTACTCATTGGGCAATCCCAAAGATTGAATTTTTCTATCCAATCTGTTCCAAATAAGTTAACTGAAGTTTTCAATACGTAGGCTTTGAGGTTTTTGGTTACTTTTTACCACAATTATAACATGGTCCGGGCGGTTTCTTTAACTTATTTGGGTTTTGGTTACTGCGTAATTTAGGACATGAGATTTGCCTTTTGTCTTTTTGAGGGGAATAGGAGGTAGACTTGCTTCTGATTTTATTAATCTGAGCCACACGTGATTCCTCGATAGTGTTTGAGTCACGCTTTACAGATATTACTCTTTGACAGTCCTCTGCCAGTTTTTGGAGAGTCAATCCTTGTTCGTTCTCAAGCTTGGTCAGTACCCGTCGTCTGACTTCGGCGTCTTCTGCTGATACTAGACCTTGTACGAAAATCAAGCACTTAAAATCATCGGCAGTCAGTTCGGCTAGTTTAAAATCGTTACAGAGCTTGTTTACCGATGCTGCAAACGTTAGAAAATCTTGCTGGTTGTCTTTGACTGTGTTCAGGCATTTCCAACGTTTGTGGAACAAGGTTGTGTTAGGTCCGAATAGTTCCGATAGGAGCTTAATAGTCTCTGAAAAATCCAAGTCAGTCGTTTTCTTGGGTAGTATGAAGTCTACGAACCTACTATGTTCTGTAGTTCCCAGTTTTCTCAATAGTAGACGTACCATTTTTTTACTGGACCATTGTTCACAGTCTACGTTGAAAATATCTTTGTAGCGCCTGTAAAAAGCCTGGAACGTTTTGTCTTCCTCTGGTACGTATTCAAAGGTTTCCCTTGAATTGTAGATTGTACTCTGGGAGAATATTATATCTTTTTCAGAGTTTGAGCATTTACGAGTAATTCTTTAAGTTGTTTCTGTTGTAGTTCAGCATTCTGGAGCGTAATTTTTTTGAATTCCATTTGTTGTTTATGTAATTCCAAAAATAGTTGTTGTTGTCTTTCTTCTGATTTTTGTTGCTGATCCAAATTTAGTTTTAACATTTGGGCAACTACCTTTTGCAAATCTTCCATATTTAAAAATGACAGCGCTTTTTTGTTGCTTTGAAACACGTACTAAAAGGAGGTACACAAAAAAAATCTTGATAGATTTTTGTTCTTTTTTTTTGTTTTACAGAAAAAAAAAATAAGGACAGACAATTGGTTAAACTAAACCAATTATATGTGTTTAGCTTTTTTTTCCCCGTGGTTCCGTTCATTTTAACGTAATTGAATAATTTTTCACCACACTTATGTATTTTTGTTTTTTTTAAAAAGGTACAAAAAGAGAAAACATGGGTATCCTCAAAAAATAACATTTGAAATAATAAACATGTTAGGTTAGAAATAAATTCATTAATTCTTCACATATATATATATATATATATATATATATATATATATATATATATATATATATATATATATATATATATATGTGTGTGTGTGTGTGTGTGTGTGTGTGTGTGTGTGTGTTTGTGTGCAAATATATAGAAAATAGGAAAGAAGACGGATGTTAGGTAAATAATCCGAAGTTAATTGGTATTTTTGTTTGCATTTAAAAAAAAAATGCTCAATACAAAAGTAGAGCCTAAATTATAATTATTTTTTAAAAACATGATTCCTTCGCTACATAAGTGTTCTCATGTTTCAAAACCATGAGCCAGAAACTTCAATATAAATATTAAAATTAAACTGAATTAAAGTATCAAGCTCTGTTTCAACCTCAAGCGGAATTTCTGGAATAGATAATCTTGAAATTTAAGCAGCTTTATAAGCATATTCATTCGTAAAATTTTACGAATGAGTATATATATATATTATTTAAAAAACTTATTTATATATATATATATATATATATATATATATGTTTCGTTAAAGACGACTGAGAAGTAATGCAATTAAGCATTTTATTTAATTTTTCTTGTATTCTTAAAAGTATTTTCTTTCTTGGCACGAAGTATCTAAAACCTCATTATTATACATGTACAAAACGATTAAAATAATGGATCACTCAATAACATTAACTATGAACACGGCCATAATGTGGCGACCGTGTTTAAAATATGCCTATAACTATAGATACATTAACACAAACTATACATACAGTTAAAAAGTAAAAAAAAAAATAATATCATCGCTTATAATGGGTAACGTTCAACTGAAAATACTCGGAAATGCAGAACATGTGGTCAGATTTTGCACTTTGTGTGCAGAAGAGAAAACAGTTGTACGAACACAAGCAAAATTACATAATAAAACGCTTAATCCCAGTACCTTGTCAGTGGCGTTTAAAGAAATATGTATAAAAGCGGGATTGATGCTCAAATACACAATATCTATCTATCTATCTATCTATCTATCTATCTATCTATCTATCTATCTGTGTGTGTGTGTGTATGTGTGTGTATGTAGATGGAGAATATCTTTAAAAGAGATAAAATTAATAAGAAGTAACAAGAGCAAAAACTATACTGAGCCGACGAGGGCATTAGTCAAGACAATGTAGGCTTCATTATGCTGCACGTGTGTATATATATATATATATATATATATATATATATATGGGGATATCATTCGTTTATCAAGGCTTGTAAACTTGTGGACGTTTATGAATGTTCAAGTGGTTGAAAAGGTTAGTCATGAGGAGAGCACAAAATGGACTAATTCAAAATCCGGTAAAAAGTAAAGTGAGCGAGTGACATTCGATTATTTTATTTACTTTTCAACAGACTCTTGAATTGGGACACTTTTTCTCGCCTCTCTGTATATGAACATATTCAGCATAATAAAACTTACATTGCCTTGATAAAGTCCCTCAAAATCAAGTACAAATAAAAAAAAAACGCATTTTTGAGCAGAGAAAAGACCTCACAAAAAACAACTTAACTAATGCACTAGTCATACATGGAAATAAAACTAGCACAATTTTGATTTTAAAAATGCTACATTCATAAAAAAAGAAAATAACTCACTCAGAAGGAAAATCCTCGAGAGTGCCGCCATTGAATTTTATTCAAATATTAATCTACGTCCAGGCTTTTTCCCCATTTCACCTTTCTCAAAAGAATTACTACTCTCCCAAGCAAATGTGCACAAATATATCAAGAAATCAAAAGAAAATTGTTGAATCCGTCAACACAACAACAAAAACAATATTTCCACACGTGACAGTACTTTTCAGTTGACATTAGTATATATTATAGATTATTTTCTAAATTCTTCCAATTTCTAAGGACATTTTGTTTTGTTATTATTAGTTACTTTGTTTTTATGAACTCATTTCGTTTTTGCCTTGAAAGTCCACATTGGAACCAATTTCAAGTCATTCAAGGTAACGTAATTTTTTTTAAAATATTAAATACACATCAAAATATATGGTTCCCTAGATAGAAAGTCGCCTTATTAAAATAGCCTCCAGAAGTTGCAGATGCATAGATAGATAGATAGATATGAACAGACCATGATAGAAAGAAATATAAGTAGATAGGAACAGACCATTATATATATATATATATATATATATATATATATATAGAGAGAGAGAGAGAGAGAGAGAGATAAGATAGATTGATAGGGAGAATTACATTCAGTCACAATAAAAAAGAAACTATGCTATATATGTGTTTGTGTGTGTGTGTGTGTGTGTGTGTGTGTGTGTATGAGTGTATTACACAACAAGATCCAAAATTACTTCATATGGTGATATGTCTATTTCAACCGATGAAAATTTCTTCAAAAGTATTATCTTATAATATAATCTTATTCAACCCCGATGTGCATAGACTCAGCTCGTGTCGGAATTAGAAATCTAACTGTGACAAACGTCGAAAAATTAATGTTTCAGTCAGACGACATGCACAAGGGATGGTCAAGGGGAGGGTGGAAGGTATTAGCCGTAAATTAGCGGCTGTCACAGGTAAATTTCTAATTCCGACACGAAATCAGTGTATATACTGGGGTTGAATAAAACCTACGTAGTTTTCGTCAGGTGAAATCCATATATCCAAAACTTGAGGTAATTTTGATCTTGTTCTCTATCAATGTGTTAATAAATATAGTATTTAACTTATATTAAGTCCCTAAACTATTTGTTTTAAAAAAATTAAATATTTAAATTCATAGCAAACATCAAATTCTTTTAGACACCTAAATTTCTATCAAGCATTAAAATCTATTCTTTACATAAATTGTTAAAACCCAATTACAGCCTCTTTCTCTTTACTTCTCTCTCCCTCTTCTTTCTTTTTCCTTTTTCTTTCCTACCTTTTCTTTATATATCACTTCCGTTAAGTTAACCATCTAAATAGGTCAAGGTCCTCCTCCGACAATATAAAGTTTACTTTAGAGAGATATGAAATTAATCCCTCCCTATAATCCAACATGTCTATTTAACTATCCCTCTTACACTCTCTGTTAAATTATAAAAACTTAAACTACCCATCAATTTTAATTTCACTTTTCGTTTCATATCATTTTTGGAAGTGCTATCTGATGACCCGGCGTCCTTTAAAAGGACTCTGGTGAAATAAATTATTATAATGGTACCTTAAAGTGGTCTGTTTTTCTTATATATATATATATATATATATATATATATATAAGAAAGAACAGTAAGATATATAATCCGTTAATAAAAAGTTAATAAAAATGAACACACTACCACCCTTGTCTGAATGATTGGATCTCTCTGTATCCTTGGAAACAGTGAATTATGAATTTTTCGTTGCCTTTAAAACTCAGTAAATTTAAAAAAATAAGTTACTCCAAAATTCGCTTGAAGATGAAATGGAACTAATGTTTTTAATTTAATTACAAAATTAAATTTGAAGCTTTTAGCTTCCATTTTTAAAACATGGGCATTACTCCGTAGCGAGAAAAAACATATTTTAAACCAGTTAATTTATTATATATATATATATATATATATATATATTAACTATATTTTCGCTATTATTGTGACTGTAGTATATATATGTTATGTATATATATATATTATATATATATATATATATATATATATATATATATATATATATATATATATGTATGTATATATATATATATATATATGTATTAAAACAATAATAGAGAAAATATATATACGTTGTGTGTGTGTGTGTGTGTGTGTGTGTGTGTGTGTGTGTGTGTGTGTGTGTGTGTCTGTGCGGGTGTAAAACCTGAGAAATCAGCCTTAGAAATATAAGTTTATATAACAGAAATGTTTAAAATATAAAATATTACAAATGTATGGTTGCCGAAAGAAATTTTGCTATGTTTTAGTAAGAGCAAGTTAAAATTCATGAAAGCGGAAACGTAATATATCATATTTTTCTGTGGTTGTTTGTGTCTACCGAATGTGTGTGATGACATTGTTACTCCGTGTGAACACGCGTGAGTGAATGGTTTTTTATCAGTTCTCTGTTTGTTAAGACTTCGTACGTAACACTCGGATGCATTAGCTTGGGTAAACATCTTTAGCCAACAACTCATTCACGTCTCTACTGCTTCATGTATAAATCAACTCGAAGATTTGTAGATTAAATGAACACTGCACCAAGGTAAAGAAAAAGAAAAAAAACAACAAAAAAAGGATATTATACGAAATAAAAGCTGTTTCTGCAAACATTCATCAAAATGTTCTTTCTACAACAAATAAAATCACTAAGTATTGGCTGCGAGCATTTAGCGCCAAATGTTAGGTTTCAGTCTTTCGAATATTTTAAAAATAAAAATAGCGTTCCGTCCAAAAAAGATGGGCCGGTTTAATATAAGCTCAGCAACTCCCAATTACCTGTGTCTGCACCCGAATAAAATAGAACGCATTCTCGTCGTTTCGTCACGGTGGAGTAATGGATAGCCGCTCGAATTGAAGAATCGGAGATCCGAGTTCAAATTCAAATCGAATCCATTACATTCACTTACGTGCTAATACCTTTGGGAAAGACATGAATCCTTTTAGTTTCCCGGCACAAGCTATGGGTAAATAGCAGGACATACCGGGTTCTATTGTCTTGGATGGCAAATGATTTACCGCAGAAAGAAATGGCAACCTACTGCGAAGAAAAAAAAATCTGCCTCGTCAGTCATGTATCGAAAGATACATGATCGCCTAAGCGTGTATCACGTATGGCACATAACTGACTGACTTTGTTTAAACCAGTGGGTCCCAACCGATTTCGGGCCATACCCCGCGTTGGTATTTTTAAAATTCTGGCGGCCTTACTCTTTAATATTTAATTCTTACATATTCAAAATTGTACTGCAATTCACGTGAAGGATGCTTAAAAGGCTATTAACTTGGTCTCTAAACAAGCCTCCAAAGACGATGGCGTCCATGAAAGACTAAAAATATAAAAAATAGTATATATATATATATATATATATATATATATATATATATATATATATATATATATATATATATATATATATATATATATATATTGAGGAGGCACGGTGGAGTAATGGATAGCGGATTGAGGAATCGGAGAGCCGAGTTCGAATTCCAGTCGAATCCATCACATTCACTTACGTGCTAATATCCTTGGTAAAGGTGTGAATCCTCTTCTTCTCCCTCCAGCTATGGGTAAATAGCAGGACAGACTGGGTTCTATAGCCTTGGATGGCAACTGGTCTAGGAGAAGGACAACTCTGAATTCAAAACCTGCGGAGGGTCGTTTGGGGACCTTGTGGCACGTAGTGCAACAGGTCTCTGTATTCACGCCTTCAAAAACATGTGGATGGTTCCGCACAAAACCATCACCACTATAATCAAATCTCACGTGCTTGCATCGGGCTCTTAGTTTTCTAGGAACTGATCTGCTGGACCCACATACGTCGAATTTGACGGGAGAGTCGAGTATATATATATATATATATATATATATATATATATATATTTATTCGAAAATTATAAAATAAATATGTTACGAAATCACTACAAAGTAGCCATTTAGTTTATACACTTCTGGTGTCTTAACAAGTGATGGTTTTGAATGTAGAATATTTATGTTATAATTTTCGAATCGATAATTATATTTGCTCTACTCTGTATTGAGCACTCTTTTAAGAATAGTATTTGTTGGATATTCGAATTTATTCCGTATACACCAATCCTATACTTGGTTGTATATATATATATATATTAGGTTGGTGCAAAAATAATGACGTAATAATGTCGTTTTTGATGTATTTTTTAACGTCAAAAACGACATTATTACGTCATTATTTTGCACCTAAATAATATATATATATATATATATATATATATATATATATATTAGGTTGGTGCAAAAATAATGACGTAATAATGTCGTTTTTGATGTATTTTTAACCTCAAAAACGACATTATTACGTCATTATTTTTGCACTAAACATATATATATATATATATATATATATATATATATATATAGTTGGTGCAAAAATAATGACGTAATAATGTCGTTTTTTGATGTATTTTTAACCAAAAAAAAACGACATTATTACGTCATTATTTTTATTAATATAATATATATATATATATATATATATATATATATATATATATATATATATATATATATATATATATATATATATATATATATATATATATATATATCAAAACATATAATAGAGAACTGAAAGGCAGAAATATAAAATATTTGAATGAAATCTTATTCTGTATTTTACTTTGATCATTTTAATCATAAATGCAAAATGAAGTTTGATCTCACTAGAAAACAATTCACTGTTAATAATTCATTCTTGAATTGGCCCCTTATTTTGTTAGTTTAGTAAGCCGAAGGGTGCACAGCCTACGCATTCGCCACCAAAATATTACCATGACCAACCGGTGGGGCATGTGCCACACATTGGGAATCATTGGTTTAAACTGTGTTGTTACATCAGTCGAGAAATTCGGGTTATGGATTCAGTTATAATCTTCAAACTTCTCCTCCATTGATCACTTTGGTGTTTTAGAAAGCGCAGTGCTCAAATACATTCTTCTTTTAGCTTTGTTGCCATCAAGGCTAGAGAGTACTAAATCTTCCTTATTATTTCCCCAATAGCTGGGACAAGGGAGAACTATTTCATTGCTATTAGTTTCAAACTAACGCTACTGACAAGGCGTGAATTTAATTCGGCACAGTGATCACATTTCGTGTTGGTAGGTGGCACTATCACATATAACACTTCGAATGGAGTCTTCAGTTGTCCAAGACTACGACTATTTATCTCTTGTCATAAACTGTTTGTTTATGACCAAATTCAAAGTTTAGAATTGGTAATCTGATTTTTTAACGGCTGGCAGGACTGTAATATACATTGTCGTATTGACGTGAACACAGCGGAAGGTGAAATTACAATCGAACTCATGGTGATACTATAAATAATCATGTGCAAGTTACGAGACACTTTAAACCCCTCGATATTAACGTCCTCCCAGATTAAGATCCCTATTTATATTTCTTTGTGTTAAGGGATAAAAAAAAGAGACTGTATAAAATTTGGAGCATTCAACTAGTCTTTTTAGTGTAGTTTATTTAAGTTTCAAAATATGAAAAGAAAATTTGGAGTAGAGAATGAAAACTATCGATGTGCTTTAAAGAAGGTGAAATCGTTATGAAGTTTTTTTGTTTTTTTTGCTCAAGTCACTCAGGAAAAGCGTAGAGATGCTGCGGAGTAAGGGGTTCTTGAATGTGAAAAAAAGAACCGGAAGACCTTCGAAATTAGAATAAAAAACGAGATAAAAGTTTTGGAGAGTGAGGATCTAACTATCCAACTGAAAATTAACAATTCGTCATGTACTGAACGAGCGTAGCTTTACTGTTGAAGTTTCAATTCATACAGTAAGAGTTACTGCGAAAATGTAATCAAAATGGATTCATTGCAACAAACGAAACAAAAAAATCTCGAATGAGTCGTTGTTAGAAGAAACAATTGAAGAAAATATTCGACAGTGTAAATCAGCAGTGATGCTTCAATAATTTGTTTACATTAAATTAAACGTCTCTTTCATTATGAAAGTGCCATCTGTTAGCAGATATTGCAAAAGGGGGAAAATATGTCAACTTGATGGATCATATTCTAATAAATCGCGTGTAACAAATACTTTTTACATTGATGATTATGTTGCTATACTACAAGTCCCAAAGCTAATTGAATCTCTCCAGGGAAAGTTGAAAACTAAGTTGTATAACAGAAAACTGAAGCGTGAGTTAAAGATCTTTGCCTTTTCAGTCAATAGAAATGGCAGAATATTCCTCGTGAAACAATCTAAAATTTATATTCCTCTATCCGATGTCGATTTGATGCTGTAGTTCGTGCTGTTCGAAACCATACCTAATATTGGAAATATTAAAATATTAAATTTAATCTATTAGCTTGACATTAAAGCTAAAATAACAGTTTTAAGAAAGACTTTTCATTTTTAAAAATTAACTTAAACCTTAGTTTTCGCGGTTTTTTTAGTAGTCCCTAATATATAGAATAAATTCAATTAATGTTTTTCACAGCACCGCGTTTCTGGAATTTCGTAATCCATCTGTCCATTCATCAGGAGATTTTCAGTAACAATATATATATATATATATATATATATATATATATATATATATATATATCTTACTTATTATAAAACCCAGGTTGTGTGTGTGTGTGTCTGTACGTTTATATATTGGATCGGATTTCCTACATTTTCAACCGATTTCAACAAAACTTCACAGGACTACGTAAAATTACCTTGCGGTGGTTCTGACAACGAAAAAAAATTGGAAAAACGCAATTGTTTTTGCACAAATCAATTTGAAAACACGATAAAACACGATTCTGTCACCAGAATGAAAGGGGGACAACTCATCTCGAGTTATACTTATTATAAAACCCAGGTTGTTTGTGTGTGTGTGTTCGTTTATATATGGGATTGGATTTCCTACATTTTTCAACCGATTTCAACAAAACTTCACTTTTTTTTTGGCAGGTAGTGTTTCTTATTGTCTTGCACACTTTTTTCTTTACTTTTTACATTCAGAATGTTTAAAAATTCCATTTACAAGACAATTGTTTATAATAAAATTCTATTCAATCGGTAGACTCATAACGATTGAAAACAATGTTTTTGTTTGAGTTTGGGTTTGACCAATTCGTAAAAAAAAAAAAATGAAACTAATTAAGACATGCATGTCCGTCAACCTTAAACAATAATCTTTGTGAATTCTATTTTTCAGTCTTTATGATGGTCGATACTTGATCTATCTCTTACTGTTATATCCCCTGGGCAACGCTGGGCTCTACTGCAAGTATATATATATATATATATATATATATATATATATATATATATATATATATATATATATATATACTCAGTTATCATCCAGATCAAGACTAGATGAATAAGAAATATAGTTCTTAAAAATTATATAAATAAAAGCTCATGTTATTTTCTTCAATTATGTTTTACAGATAAGTTCTTCGTAGAACAACATTAAATCTTTCATCAAGCTGTCGACACAGCTACTGTTGGGTTAAAACACAGCTGGTGTCTGGTTAAAATTGTATTTCTGTGATATTTTAAGATTAAAATAAATAATATTTGTTTCAAATAAGATTATATTTTATATTTATATTTTAAATCAGCTAATATTTCTCAAATAAAGTATTTTATATTTTTGTAAGATTTTTTTTGACAAAGAAAATTACATTGCTATGAAAGATGACTAAAAAAAGGCGCTAATCTGCTATTTTATCACAAAAGAGAAAGAAAGATGAAACTCTTTCCAGTAGAGAATTTTCTTTATTGGAAATATTAAAATATTAAATTTAATCAATTAGCTTGACATTAATGTCAAGCTAATTGATTAAATTTAATATTTTAAATTATTCAGTCAATAGAAATGGCAGAATATTCCTCGTGAAACAATCTAAAATTTATATTCCTCTATCCGATGTCGATTGATGCTGTAGTTCGTGCTGTTCGAAACCATACCTAATATTGGAAATATTAAAATATTAAATTTAATCTATTAGCTTGACATTAAAGCTAAAATAACAGTTTTAAGAAAGATTTTTCATTTTTAAAAATTAATTTTAATCCTTAGATATCGCGTATTTTGCGGTTGTATGGAGTGAAATACAATCATATCCTTTTTTATATATTATTCGTTAAATTAATTTTAGATATAACAATTACTTTAAATATTTAAGCTATTAAATGTGTTAGATCAATTTATATAGTGTATAGGATTTCGGATAAATCTAACGTCGCTCACCTAAAAAGAAAACTCAACTTCAAAAATATTTAAAACTTTATTGCTCATAAACTATTTGAACTCATGCCGTTTCAATAATTTCAATCGGTTTTCTTTAACAAATGAAGTACCTCCAAATAATAACTTGCTCTTCACTTTACCTGTTGTCGTAGACTTTACGCGATATGGCGCGGTATCTACGAGATTCTGGAATATTGCCTTTCTGTATAGTGGGTGTCCATAAATTATCTGTATAACTACCACAGTTTTTGGGGGAAGTATTACAGTTAGGATCCATCAATACATTTCGTTACATGATAAAAATTATTATTAAATCTTTAATTTATATATAAGTTATTCTTTTTTAAAAATTCACTCTTGTCTGTCTTTTCAGATACAGTGTAACCCGGATATAAGAGACCCGGATATAAGAGTGATTTTCTCTGGTCCCAAATTAGAGCCTGTGTTAATGTATATATAATAGACCAAACCCGGATATAAGAGAAACCCGGATATAAGAGATCTTTTCTCCGGTGCGACAACTCTCTTATATCCGGGTTACATTGTAGATGTTAAGACTTGCTTGTTATTGGGCCACAGTCTTGAGTATTTCGATAAACTAAATCCGGCAGCGAGGCTTCTGATCGGTAGACTGAAGATATTGAGAAGCGTGGAACCAGCACTTAATTGTTGTTTTTCCCAGGTCTACCCTGACCCAGAGTGCTAGTAACTTTTAGGGTTCCATCTATAGGCAAATAGTATCTATAAAAAGAATACCCGCTCGGCCTGGTGGCTAGGATCAAAGTGTAGTATCTGCGCTTTGTGGGCTGCCGGGTCGGGTGTCTGTCGAACTCTCTGCTTGCAGAGAGGAACCCGGACGAAGCTCCGCCGAAGGGTGGGGTTTCGTTCGGGGAGGTTGACGGAACTAGCCCGCTTGGACGGGTTTAGATGGGTTTTATTTTTGGCTGGGCCTACGGGCTCAGACATACCCACATTAAAAAGGCCTTGTGCCACATTCAATTCCTGTGGGTGAATTGATAAATACCATCTATGGGCAAATAGTGAAACCCCAAACAAAACACTATGAAATTATAAAAAAATACATTGTTATCGTAAAAATAACAGCAATACTTTTTAATGTGAAAATAAAACTAACAACAATATCTATTTATAGTAATATTAGCAACAATATATTTTCAAAGCAACATGACCAACAATACATCTTATCTGTAGTTGAAGCCATAAAATTGTGTCCAAAATTTTTACGTTTCAGCATTAAATAACCTATAGAGATGTTGATGTGCCAATAAACAAAATCAATCAATATTGTTGAGCCCAGATTTTAATGAATATGGAAACACTGCAAGGCGTCCAGCACAATTAGAGTACAAAGTATGAAAAAAAGTACCGAATCCTGTTAGTACATGTGCCAGACATAAAAAAAAATATGCAAACATGGTTGATTGATTTTGTTTTTTACGGTTTATCAACACTTTGTAGTTTATTTAAAGCCGGAACATCTAAAAATAATTCATGTTTTGTGCTAGTGAATTTGACATTAACAAATCTTTGGCATTTCGTCTGCAGTCGCTCTCGCACAGACGTGCCGTCTCCTTCCTCTGTCTTTTTTTACAAATATTTTCAGGGTAACTGCTCCGATGAGCTGCTTTCGCTGGTTCCCAAACTTCATGAATTTTAAGCGTTCTGCTAGGCTGGCATCTCGCTCACACACTTTCACTGTCGAAACTTAAATGTAGCCGTCTCTTCTACTTCAATAGCTTCATGTCTCGCACCTCTCGTCTGTGGAACTACCTCTCCTTGTCGTGTTTTCCTGATAGCTATAATCTCCAACTATTCAAATGTAATGTCAATCGACGTCTCCAGATGCCTTGATCTATCCCCTATCCTTCTCTTCATCCTTTCCTCTATCACTCCTCTTTGCTCTCGCTTCAACTCTCTGTAACCCCTTGCGTGCTAGTGGCTTCCCGCCTTGCTTTGGGTGAAACGCTTAAAAAAAACAAAACAAAAAAAAAAACTATGGGTGGTTTCATATTCATAATTTTCCGAAGGTTATTTGCGCAGAAAGGAATATAACGAATGTGACTGGTATTAGAACTCGGCCCTCTGATTTCTCATCCCGGGCCGTTTTCCCTTAAACCATCAGCATATATGAAAACAGAAACTGCCTTGAAGAAAACAGAAATTGAGCATCGTCTAGATGTGTTGCGTGGGACCAATGGAGCTCACCTGAAAGTTCATTGAAACATGAAATATCTTGCAGGAAATTGGAACAGGGAGATCGAGAATAGATAGATAGATAGATAGATAGATAGATAGATAGATAGATAGATAGATAGACAGACAGACAGAGAGTGTGTTTGAGAGAAAGAGAAAGAAAGAAATATATCTATGAACAGTCAGAGATATATTTTAAGAGGCAAAGACAGACTATCAGATAGATAGATAGATAGATAGATAGATAGATAGATAGATAGATAGATAGATAGATATGAACAGACAGGGATATATTTTAAGAGGCAACAGCCAGCCGGATAGATAGATAGATAGATAGATAGATAGATAGATAGATAGATAGATAGATAGATAGATCTAAGACATCTATCTAGAGAAATAAAGAGACAGATATATAGCTATGAACAAATTGGATAGATCTTAACACGCGACAGATAGATAGATAGATAGATAGATAGATAGATAGATAGATAGATAGATAGATAGATAGATAGATATGAACAGACAGGGATATATTTTAAGAGGCAACAGACGGACAGACAGCCGGATAGATAGATAGATAGATAGATAGATAGATAGATAGATAGATTTTCCATTCGGGAAATAGTTATTACCATGAATACATTGAAGGGCCGTTGATCACTGATATTCAAATACAGTTTTATTTGATTGTTTGCTATTAGGATGTTTATATTTCCAATGTCCCTCTAAATGTGACATCTTTATGTTATCTTCATATGTAATTAATTTGAACTGTTGAGAATATTGGCAATCTCAACTTGGTAGCATAAATCATATTGACAGAAACAAATAACAATATTTATAATAAAATTATAACGTGGCTGTCTGAAATTTATAAGACCTACCCCTTCAAATATTTATATACATAGCAAATATGAAATATATTAGCCGTATTACAAAGAAAAAGAACATATAAAAAGTACATCTTAAAGATTATTTGTATCACCCCATCAGTAATAAACTGGAAGACCAAAAACTTATACATCACTGGATGTGTTTCTCAACCTATTCCACTTTTACAAACAGAGTGGGCCTAGCACAAATTTCGATTTATTGAATGCAATTTTAATTAATAGCGAAATTATATTCTGAAGACGAAAGCGTGTAGTAATTAATTCCCTGGTGTCACACGACAAATGTACGTCTTGGTTTCATATAGTGTACATCCCTGGTCAAAATCTTAAAAAACCAGATACAAAAGGTTTTAAAAAATATGAAATACTGTTACTTTAATCAAAATATATTTGCGAAACATTTACATTTAATTAGAAAATGTAGTTTATCAACAGACAAGTGAAAATTTTAAGCTTTTGATTCTTTAATTTAAACAAACATTGAAAAAAGATTTTTTTGATTAGTCGTAAAGATAAGATCATGTGTAAAAAACAATAACAAATTACTGGATAAATATTTTAGAACTAGTGAGCTAATACCTTCAGGCGTGTAGACATTTACGTAGCTCATTTCCAGTATTAAATTTCAGATTTTAAAATGGCTAAGGGTAAAATTTTAACAAAGTTCGAACAAGGCAGGATTGTTGAACTTCAAAGACGTGGCCTTTCGCAACGAGCCATTGCAAATGAAACTGCATTCGATCAAATTCGCTTTCGCTTCTTCAGATCTTGCGGTTTCAAAACAATGAGCAGATTCCAAAATTCTTCCAGGAATCAACCGAAAAACGAAATGAAAAACAAGATTAGCGGAAGTTGTGTTATGAGATAGTTACATAGAGTAGGAAATGGGAGTGGGAGGTATATGTCACTAGAAGATACGATAGCTGTTGCGGTGACCTCACATTCACCGGACAAGAGAAAGGAATAAAGAAAAGGTAGCTGCAGAGAACAGAAGAGAGGAGGGAAGAAATCGGAAATCTTACACAAATCCCCGTATAAGGAATCCGGGTAGGATAACTAATTCTCTTTGAATCTCCCCACTCTATAGATAAGACCTACTCTTGCATTACATGCCTATCTTTGATTTTTACTGAATTTATTTTCTATCTATAATCAGGCAGTTTTCTGGCATTATAGGTTCTGGATTATTTTAATATCATTCCCAAATATGTAAATGTTACTTAGGAGTTCTAACAGTTCTTTGGGATGTACACTGCCATACCATTTTGCATATTCTATGAAACGCAGTTCCACATGCTTCTACATTTGTATTGCACTTGAAAGGTATAAAACAAATGATGAAAAAACATGTTCCAAATTTTTTTAAAAATAAAAAAACCCAACTGATCTTCATTTTAATTTAAAACTTAATGGAAGCCATATATGGTCTGGGGCACCTTCTGTTTACCTCGGAGTTCTTGACAAGATCCAGAGAGAGATATGTAATATAATTGGCCCTGATCTGGTGTCTCGTCTACAGTCACTCTCTCACAGATGCGCCGTTGCCTCTTTCTGTCTTTTCTACAAATACTTTCATGGTAATTGCTCCGATGAGCTGCTTTCACTGGTTCCCAGAGTCCATAAATTCAAGCGCCCTACAAGGCTGGCATCCCACTCTCACCCTTACAATATAGAAGCTTTTAAATGTAGCCGTCTCTTCTACTCCAATAGCTTCATATCTTGCACATCTCGCCTGTGGAACACCCTTCCCAATTACTTTTTCCCTGAGAGCTATAATCTCCAACTATTCAAATGTAATGTCAATCGACATCTCCAGTTACCTTGATCTACCCACTATCCGTCTCCTCATTCTTTCTTCTATCACTCTTATCTGCTCTCGCTCCAAATCTTCTGCAACCCCCTGCATCCTAGTGGCTTCCCGCCTTGTTCGGGCGTAATGCTTAAAAAAAAAAGAAGTTTTCTTGTGTTTATATACAATCAGATCGTGTTAAATCTACTCGTCATCCAAAGAATATATAAGTAAATTACTTATTTCCGTTTCAAATCCTTCCGCCCTCACGCCCCAGTAACAAACAGGAAGCAGACTCTTACATACACGTAAAATCATTTCATCTTCTAAAATATTTAGAATTTTTTTTTGTAGTTACCTGAGTAATTTTCTCATTTTCTCATATTGCCTCTTTTATAAACCTGGGGCAGTACTACCTGCATTTTAAAGTATTTCGAATTCTCATGTGTCAAAAAAAAAAAAAGTTCAGTGCTGTCTCCCTTGAGAACTTAGGCGATCATGGCTCTCTACCACTTCCTCTCCTTTGTAGCACTTACTAAAGTTTGTATTGTTGCCGTTACTGCCACTTCACTTTCCGCCATCTGTTCACACAATCTGTCGGGTAAATGGTTCGATGACGGTTTCTGTCCCTTTTACATTCAATATGTCCTGTGTGTGTGAAATTCTCCAAACCGTCTTTCCTCGTTATGTGGAAGGCGTCTCAGAATGAGAAACCAGAAACAGAGTCTGTTTCATTCACTTACATGCAAATACTTGCAGAAAGATATGAATCCAGGGCTATGGGTTAAATAGGGATATTCGCATCCTGAAAAATGATTATTATTCGAAGAAAAATGTAATTTTACAATTCAGAATGTGTTTCAGCTTTAACTAAATCTCAAAGTGTTGATAACCCTTAAAAAATGTCTTCATTGTGTGTCCAAGATATTTCAGCTGTCTCTTTCTGATTCGGAGGATAACAGCTATTTTTGTTTCAATTTTCCTCAAGACTTCTTCATTGGCTATTCGCTCCGTCAATGTCATTCTCAGCATCCTTCTGTAGAAACACAGATCTGCTGCCACTAGTCTTCTCTTCATCTGAGAGGAGATAGTCTATCATTCACTGTCTCATAGCAGAATTGATATTATATATACCAATTCAGCACGTTTCTTTATTTCCAATGTTTTTAATTTTCTGTTTCCATTATCTTTACTTAGTTTTTGGAAGGCATCTTTTGTTATTTCAATGCACGTTTAAATTATGGTGTCATATTTTCCATCCTCTGTAATTGTAAGCGTTAGAAAAAATAAAAGAGATTATCATTGATTAAGAATTAATACAAGAATTATTGATTAACAGGAAAGAGTTATCATATACAGCATGATTGAAAAGTAACTCCTTATTTTATATATGATGGACTCTCCCGTCTTGTAAAAATTATAGTTAGACATCAAATAAGGAATTTTGGGCCAGATGGTGTAATGGTTAGCGAGCTTGTCTTGCTAGAACAATTACGACTGAGTAGTGAGTTCGATCCTCACTGGGTGCCCCCTACTTTCGGCCTTGTGCCACATCTAACCTACGCTTGGAAAATCGCTACATAAAATAGGGAGTTACTTTTAAATCACCCTGCATATAAATGTTCAGAATTCCAAATAAAATTCATTGTTTTGAATTTGCAGAATATAATTAAAAACAAATCTTGTTTAAATAGTATTCTTATGTTGCCTCCGATATTCTCTTCATTTAAGAGTCCGGACCCCACTGCATATTAAAGAATTGATATTGCATCACAATTCAGCATTATTTTTATTTTATTTTATCGAAGTTTTGCTGTTTCTTAGAGAATTCCTTAGCTTACAGAAGACATCTTTTGCTATTCCATTTCGCGTTCTGAATTCAGTGTCACATTTTCCATCCTCTGTAAAAAAAAAAAAAAAAAATTCCGTGATATTTACACATTTGTCATTGCTTGATTTCACGTGTTCAATTAATAGCATCTCGCCTCCAATCCACACGCCTTCTACTAAAACTGATAACCGTTTTTATATTCACGTTTAAATCATTTAATCTTCTTACCTTTCGCATCTTATGGAATCCTCTTTCGTACTTCCATTTAAAATCATCTCTTCTTGTCACTTAAACAATTTGCAAGCGGTTTCCCAACTTATTAAAAAATCTCGCTGTAAACAAATTCATGGTCGCTTTCAATGCTCCATTGAAGATCCCACCATTTTCGAATGCCTCAACTGTTAAGAGCAATTTTCTCGGATCATTTAAAATAATTTCACTCTCCCATTTTAATGAATTTATTAGTATCTGTCTATATTGCTTGTATGGCTGAGTGGTTAGAACGTTCGCTTTCTGACCATGAGACCTGGGTTCGAATCACTCCACGGTTGATTTGAGTGCGGCACCTTTGGAAAGTGCCTGAAAACCGTTTCCTGTGAGTGAAATTGAGTAAACAGAACAAATGGGTCCCCACAATAACTGTACTAGTTTGGATTGTTGATCACGCTAGATAACACGCTCTCTCCCAGAAACTGTAACAATAAATCTGCTAAATTGCAGTAGATACCACAGGTGTTTATCTGTGGGTATTGAACAAACTGTTATACTTGAACATTACCTATTCTATTGTAATAGACTCTCCCACACATAATAAGTAGTAGTAGCGGTCGCCAGTTGGGCTCAGTGGAGTTGAGTGAGTCAGTCGATGTCGGACATTTAAGTATCAACCACCACAACTAGATTGCTGCGTCATTAACTATTATTGCAAGTTCCTAACGTTTTGTACGTCGGACCCTTTTTAGGACCGACTTATTGAAATACAAGCCTCCACTGTGATAACTACTCTACAACACAAACACAAATGTGCCTGAACGAGAGTCTACAATAGGGATTGGCTAGCCGCCCTAGTAGAAGGGTATCCTCGAATACAAGTGGCCAGATATTATTATTTTATATTACTGGGGGATTGTAACTGTTTACACTATTTACGTGGTTCGGACTGTTGTCCTCGTCTTCATTGTCATATTCCCGAAATTTCGGACGCTGTACGCTCCGGCCTTCTTCAGGTGATATACGTTGGAATTTCCAAGCGAATCGTTTATTTAGTCAACCGGTGTAGATTGTTCTAATTCCACGTGCCAAGCCTTTTATTTGGATATCTCAATTTCAGTTAATTCCTTTTAATAACTCTTCAACGGTACATGGCCCAGTGGATAAAATAATGCAAAAATTGATTTGACCCAAACAGTTTTGAAGTTCAATACCTAGCCACAACAGAGGGAAAAATGCTCGGTTATTCACTTGACACAACTATTATTCTGTCTATATTTCTGAGATGAGGTATTGTAACTATTTACGTTGTTCGGACTGCTCTCATCTTTTTTGTCATATTTACGACTTTTCGGTCTTTGTAGGCCCTATCCTTCTTCAGTTGATATAAGTTGCAATTTTGAATCGAAACACTTATTTCGTGAGGTAGATTATTCTAGTTCCACGTGCCATGCCTTTTCTGGATGTTTCGGTTTCAGTTATTTCCCTTTAGTAACTCAACTTTCCAATTTTATGTTCACCACTGCTGTGGCCAGGTATTGAACTCATAAATATTTGAGTTTTATGGAGTGATTTCACAGTGGAGGCTTGTATTTGTACTAAGTCGGTCCTAAAATAGGTTCGACGTACAAAACGTTAGGAAAATCATATAATAGGTATAATGCAGAGAAATCTAGTTGTGGTCGCTGATACTTTAGTATCCGACTAACGGTCGTCCGGCATCGACTGACTGACCGTCTCACTGAGCGGTATTCAGTCACCCCCCACGAGGGCATCACGTGGCACAAGACCGGTTTAACGTGCGATCTCCGAGCCGGTGGACTCGGCCAAAAATATGCCCTTTTAAAAACCGTATAAACGGGTTCAGGGTCGGTTTACCTCCCCGAAAGAGACTCCGCCCTTCGGCGTAGCCTCGTTCGGGTTCCTCCCCGCCCGAAGGCAGAGAGTTCAACCTGTCCCCCGGTCGTCCGACTTCAGACTGAACTCAGACCGAACCGCTGAGCGACCAGTTACTCTTACTACTCCTACTTATTATAGGTGGGAGAGTCTATTAACTATAGAATAGGTGTGTTCCACTATAACATTGAGTCAAGTCATGGATTACTTCAAACAACCATTTTATCCACTGGGCCTCATGAGATATCAAGAAAAGTCATGGCACGTGTAGTTAGAACAATCTAACCTAGTGAACGAAATAAAGGGTTCGGTTCAAAATTCCAATATATATCATCTGAAGAGGACCGGAGCATACAACAGTAGAAACGCCGTAAATATAGCAATAAACATGAGCACAACATTCCGAATGATTTAAATAGTGTAATTAATTTGTTAGTAGATTTCTTTATTTAAATAAAATCACTTCAGGTACATGGTTATTGTCTTCTAAACAATTTAGCACAAACTCCTTTCCAAACATTCTAAAATAATTTCTTCTTAACAGCTTCTGTTTAAAATAATTTCTTCTTAATAACTTCTGTTTAAAATAATTTCTTCTTAACATCTTCTGTTCCAAATAATTACTTCTTAACATCTTCTGTTTAAAATAATTACTTAATATCTTCTGTTTAAAATTATTACTTCTTAACATCTTCCGTTTAAAATAATTTCTTCTTAACATCTGTTTAAAATAATTTCTTTTTATCATCTGTTTCAAATAATTTCTTCTTAACAACTGTTTAAAATAATTTCTTCTTAACACGTTCTTCTTAGCAACTTCTGTTTAAAATATTTCTTCTTAGCACGTTCTGTTTGAAATAATTTCATCTTAACATCTTCTCTTTAAAATATTTTTTCTTAAAATCCTCTGTTTAAAATAATTACATCTTAACATCTTCTGTTTAAAGTAATTACTAACATCTGTTTAAAATTATTACTTCTAAACATCTTCCATTTAAAATAATTTCTTCTTAACATCTGTTTAAAATAATTTCTTTCTATCATCTGTTTAAAATAATTTCTTCTTAACAAATTCTGTTTAATACAATTTCTTCTTAACATCTTCCGTTTCAAATAATTTCTTCCCAACATCTTCTGTTTAAAATAATTTCTTCTTAACATCTGTTTAAAATAATTTTTTCTTAACATCTGTTTAAAGTAATTTCTCCTTAACATCTGTCATCTTCTAAACAGATGCATCTTTCCTTTCACAAATTTAATATCATCTGATCTTCAAATACCTCAACTTCTAAACGATTTCGTGACAGCTTACTTAATCCCATTACGTCCGAATTCCTATGATTAGAAATTATCATCGGTTATATTATTTGTCATCTAATTTGTTATTGATATACCTACAAGGATTTTCAAACAGAGAAACAGGGTGTAGACTGTCCTCGATCTACAGCTCATGCTTAATGTTGTGGTAGGATCCACCTAATTTACATAGTGGAGTACCGACCATATAAATATGGTTGGTACCGGAAAGAGAGGGAGGAATCAAGAGATTCAACCAGAGACTCTGCCCGACTGCGACTCAGTCAACACATTCTCCAGGAACGGTCTTACCAGGAATATACAAAAGACTATATGTAAATATTGTGTACACTTTCTTGTTTCAATACATTTTGTTCTAAGTACATTTTGTGTTGCATTATTATTCCATGCATTAGTCAAGTTTACAACACTTAAGGGCATACATCTATATCTAGATCTTACTTAGTCTTACTTAGTTATTGCTCGCCTAGTTTCAACTGAGCCCAATATACACTCTGCGGCCCAGAGATTGAACACACAATTACTATGTCATAGATCTTGTCATTACATCTTTCTCTCTATCTCTCTGATAAACCAATTTTATGCTGGTATCTTAGTACCAGTAAATATCCCCATTAATTATTTAGAAGAAGATTGTAGACATCATTTAAAATCATGTCGACTTCCTTTAAATCTCTCGCCTTTTAAATAGTTTCGTTAGAGTTGTCCGACCACCAATTAAATTTTTCTGGTCTTTAAATCTCTCGCTTTCTAAATAATTTCCTAGCAGTTTTCATACATACATTTGAAGCCATCATATCTTCAGATCTCACGCCTATGAAATTGTGATCGACGGGTTGCAACAGGAGGCATAAGTAATTGAGCTTGAAATATGACTTCGGCTGGAATCTGGCAATAAATAAACAAATATATCTACATTTATTTGCAAATGACTTCTGTTTTAATCTTTGTCTCGGCGGGGAATACGTATAAATGTCAATTCATATTTGTTCTAAGTTGGAGATTTTATATTCAATTGTAGAACCTATATAATACATCACACCAGTGATGAATATTTGACGAGAAGGAAAGCAAGAGAAAAACGTTTTCTCGTAATCTGTTCTTTTACGACTTTAGGGGAAAAAAAGAAACAAACAAAAATATTGCAACAATGGAAAAAATATGTTTTACTTTTGTGTCACAATCAATGCCAATGAGGTTGAAAGGCTGAAATGGCTAAAACTGAGTTTTAAGAAGAAAAAGGAATGCCTCATATAAGATATTATATATATATATATATATATATATATATATATATATATATATATATATATATATTATTATTATTAAATGGACAAAGTCGGAAAATTATTTTAAGACATTTTTTTTATATGTTTATACGTTCTTTTTATAGATACAAAGATTTAAGTAAATGCTTTTGTTTATAATAAACAGTATTACCGACATTTACCGGGCTGAATGTCGAGAAATTTTCATAGAAAATATTCGTCCTCCGACAGGAATCAAACCTGTATCCTATACGGGAACGTCATATAGCCTGACGTGTTTTTACCGATTGGGCTACAAAGGATCGTTTCGGTTAGCAAGGCCGATTTGGCTGTTTTTAAACTACAATTCTTCATGATTTTCTCACGTACATTCATATCCGCTCGATGCGTATCCAAATGTAAAAACAGTAAAATCGACCTTGCTAACCGAAACGATCCTCTGTGGCTCCATCGGTAAAAAGCACATCAGGATACGGGTTCGATTCCTGTCGGAGGACGAATATTTTCTAGGAAGATTTCTCGGACATTCAGGTCGGTAAATGTTGCTAATACTGTTTATTATAAACAAAGCATTTACTTAAATATTTGTATCTATAAAAGAACGTATAAATAAAAAAAATGTCTTTATATATATATATATATATATATATATATATATAATAAATACATGAATAAATATATATATTCTGAGATATTTTATTGTTATTGTGAATTTCTCATGTGAAGTCAAGTGAGGCTATGGTTTCATTTTCAGGTTTTTGTGTTTTTAAAATTTGGATTAGATTGTTGTATTTACTAGATATGGGTGGTGTAATGAGTTGGTTAAGGATTTTAGTTAATTGATAAACTGCAATGGGGATTTGGCATATGATAGGACGGAGAAGGAAGTTAATTTTATGTATTTTTATAGTTCTATACAGGCAAACTGGTTTGTAGTCACCAATAATTTTGGGAAGCTTTAAATTGCCTTGTTCTACATTTTTGGCTGTGATTATTTTTTTGATTTTCATTTTCAGTTAGTTAATCAAATTTTTGTTGAAATTTTTCTTTAATGCAACGTTTTTTTAACAATTATATTAGAATGGTTATGTGCCTACTTGGTAGTGTTTTTTAAATTGTTTTGATAAGAACTTGGACGATTTTTGTTTTTGTCATGTCTGCCTTTTTTGCCTCAGGTTATAAGTCCCAAATTTCTGGTTTGGTTTTTTTATTAGTTGTTGTTCTGCAAGTTTTTGTACATTTTTAAGCATTTCACCCCAAGCAAGGCGGGTGTGCCGCTAGCACGCAAGCGGTTACACAGAGTGGGAGCAAGATTAAAGAAGCGTGATAGAGGAATGGATGAAGAAAAGAACGGGGAATAGATCAAGGTATCCGGAGATGTCGATTGGCACTGCATTTGCATAGTCGGAGAATATAGCTGTCAAGGAGGTAAGTAAGAGGAAGGGAGTTCCACAGATGGGAAGTGCGAGACATGAAGCTATTGGAGTAGAAGAGACGGCTACATTTAACCGTTTCGACAGTGAAAAGGTGGGGCTGAAATACCAACCGAATGGCACGTTTAAATTCATGCAGTTCGGGAACCAGCGAAAGTAGCTCGTCAGAGCAGTTACCGTGAAAATATTTGTAGAAATCTGGATTTTGTCGAGGAATAATATTTCTATTTCAGTTTATTTAAACAACCTATTGTATTATCTATAAAAGTGACAGTTGGTTCTAAAGTTGAGTAATTAATTTTGGTGGTCTGTTAGTTCAGAGTTAGATATGTTGATAAATTTGTCTTTATTGTTGGATGATAAATAATTCTCTTGTACAATACATTAAGAAATTTTTAATGTACAGGCGGGGTCCAATTTACGATTTGTTAGCGACTTCTCTAAGTCTATATAGAATGAACTTAAAATGTATAAGAGTGGTAGTAAGTTTCAGTTTGCTGTGGATCTAGTGTTATTTTACTAGGAGTTTTTACATTATCTTAAGCTAGTTCAATCGTCTGTCACTATATATATATATATATATATATATATATATATATATATATATATATATATATATATATTATAAATAAATGAATATATATATATATATATTTCATATATATATATATATATATATATATATATTCATTATTATATATTTTAAATAAATATATATATATATATTCACATATATATATTTATTATATTATAAATATATGAATAAAATATATATACTCATATGTATATAAATTAAAATTTATGGATACATATTTATATATATATATATATATTCTGATATGTATATATTGATCTATATAATAAATGAATAAATATATACATTCTTATATATATATTATTAATATATAAATGAATATATATTATCTCATACATATATGTACATATATACAAATAAATATATTCTGACATATATATATATATATATATATATATATATATATTATAAATAAATTAATAATATATATATATATATATATATATATATATATATATGTATATATACTCATATATATATATATATTATAACTATAAAAATAAATATATATATATATATGTATATATATTCTCATAAATATATATCCTGGATAAATGAATATATATATATATATATATATATATATATATATATATATATATATATATATATATATATATATATATATATATTCTCATATGTATATATATTATATATTATTAATATATGTATAAAATTTTATCATTTATGTATATATATTACAAATATATGAATAAATGTATAATTTCACATATATTTATTCATGCATAGATGAATAAATATATATATTTTCATATAAATATAAACTATAAATATATGAGGAAATATACATTCGTATATATGTATATTTATATATATAATAAATGAATATATATATATATATATATATATATATTTGTTATATACATCATAAATATATGAATGAATTTAGATATTTTATATATATATATATTTATTACAAATAAATGAATAAATATATATTCTGAAATATATTAAATACATGAATAAATATATATATTCTCATATATATATATATATATATATATATATATATATATATATATATATATATATATATATATATATATAAATGAATAAATATATATATTCTCACATATGTACACATTATAAATATATGAATAAATATATACATATTATCGTAGACATAAATATAAATAGATGAACAAATATGCATATTCCTAGATATATATATAGTAAATTTAAGAATAAAACATCATATATATATATATATATATATATATATATATATATATATATATATATATATATATATATATATATATATATTTGTGTATGTTTAATTATTTTCTCAGTCATGGTGATTTTTTGGCATTTCCATCTCGGCCGAATGGGTTCAGATATAAGTGACGAAAAAATATCTCTATGTTGATTTGTAGTCCTCTGTGTATAATTATGTACAGATCAACTAATCTAACCGAGTGGTTTGTTTTTGTTTGGTTTTTGTTTTACGGCATATCAACACCTCAATGGGTTATTTAATGCTGACAAAATTTTTATTGCTGGTACAATATTTTTCTTCAAAAATCTATTTCTGGGAATATTTTTCCTTGAAGGAATCTATAGCTGGTCATATATTTTTCAAAGAATTTATAACTGTTTGTATGGCTGGTACTTTTTTTAAAAAAAAAAAAGTATTGCTGATAATAATCTTTCCTTCAAAAATTATTGCTGGTAATAATTTTTTTATTACAAAAGTATTTTTTGTTTTAAAACCTATTTTTACACAAGTTTGGGTGTTAACTCTTTGCCCATAGCTGGGACCCTAACAGGTGCTACCACCACGGGTCAGGGTGGACCTGGGAACACCAGCAATTAAGAGGTGATTCCACGCTCCTTAAAGCCTCCTGATCAGAGGCCTTGTTGTTGGACGTAGTTTATCGTCTTACCCAGGACGACATAATGGAGTGGTTATATAATGTTAAATTCACAAAATAAATACATGAATCTAGAATTTTTTTTCAGTCAATGTACGCAGGAAATTAATTAAGAAATTGCATATATATATATATATATATATATATATATATATATATATATATATATATATATATATATATTCTGTATATTTAAGCAGCAATTTTTCATTGATGCATGTTTCATTAAATAATATAGAGAAGTTTTTTCTATTTATTTTATATGAGTTCCTTTCATATTGTCTGATAAGCTTAATAACATCATCATTGAAAGACGAAAGGAAATCACCATATTGATACATGTTTAAATTCAATCTAATCTTTCGGCTAACATAAGCCATTATCAAAGATGACAATTACTTTTCAATATATCAATCAATACATGGACGAAACAATAATGATTGTCTGTTTTTGTTGCACGAAAAATTTCAAAGCTACGATTAACTCGTGTATACGACACGCGGAAGCGAAAATCACGTCGCAGCTCGTGACATCACACATGACCTCGCGAGAGTGAAAATGAGAAGTATCAAGTATGGGAAGCCGTTGGTATAAACCAATGGCTTCTGTTATCAATTATAGGCATTTAAAAATATTTGTTGAGATTTTTTTTTTATTTTGTTCAGATTAGGTTTCAACTGTTTTATGTATTACAGCTTCAAGAATTTTTAGTTTTTGTTTATATTTATCGGGTGGGGGTTGTATAACAAAGTAGAAACAAGTTTTCGTTGGACAGGTTTCATTGTTTAGGACTTCATCTGAAGAAATTAGTTACATTGGTGCGATTATACATGAGATGCTGACAAGGGATGCTGACAATTTAAAAAAAAAAAATGTTTCGTTGTCCACCGGAAATCAAATATCAAAAATGATTTCATAATTTTCTATTCTGATTCTAACAACAAAATAATATCTGTTATAATCATCGGTTTCTAGTTAAGAGAACACAACAGTGAATTTTATATAGTGTTTCGGACGAAATGTACCCAGAATGACGTCAAAATCCCTGAAAAATGTCCTTTAATGGTCAGTTTTGCTTAGTTTAATTTGTAACATATATAAACGTAGGTAGAAAAAAGAGCAAAAGGTTGATAAGACTGCGAATGTCACAAAGCACTGCTTGGGGCACTCAATCAGACTAGATCACCTCCCCCTGGTCGGAAGTCTCAGGGATAGTATACGCCGGCTCTGGCACACACACACACACACACACACACACGAACGCGCATGTCCGCGCGCGGTGGAATACAGTGATTTTCTAAGGCCGGCTTAGATGTGACACAAGGCCAAAAGTATGGGGCACTCAGTGAGGATCGAACTCACTATTCAGCCTTAACTGACAAGCTTTCTAACCATTATGCCACGTCAAGGTGCCCACGTGCGGTGGAATATAAACGCGATCTTTTTAGTATCCCTACAAGAATAAACTCACACACGGTGAGGTCTAGGGAATGTCGCAGGCCAAGCACAAAGAGCAAGGGCTTGGTAAGTGCATAAACGAGGCGTAGTCTGTAATGTTTCAAATGTAGATGTCTTCTTAGCACACACTAGATAGTGAAATGAGAGAACGCAAGCTCACGGCTAAGTAGATTTCTGAACTTCCTTGGACTTCCCTCAAACGCAGCACGGATTCTCTCCACTTGTTCATCCGAAAATCGTGGTCGTCCTGGACGTTTTACTTTACGCAGACACCCACTCTCTTGAAACTGTTTAAACCACAGCCGAATATTCTTGGGAGATCGCGGATTAATGTCGAACTGCCTTCGAAAAGCACGGTGCACCGTAGCGGCCGTATTTTTTTCGAGAACGCTGAACGCCTTTTGCTGACGACTCGCCATTTTGGTGGTAAAAAAAAATGAACGTTGCCGGAGATACGACGCGACTACAGTGCCCCTGTGGAAGCCATTCAAAATTCAGAAAACTCCTCTTTCAAATGGTCATTTGATATATATATATATATATATATATATATATATTTGTGTGTGTGTGTGTGGAAAGACAGGTGTAGAGGCGGGGAGATACTGTTTTGGTTACAGTATTTCTTTTTGCTATGTCTCAACCAAAGTCTCTAAATTCTTAAGATACACTTATTCTTACAACTTAAGGATTTCTGTCCGAAGTATTGTGCAACGAATTCGTTTTACACTATTACAAATGGCTGGATTATTATGTTTTTTTTTCTTCCTACTTATCATTCTTGGGAAGCGAAACATCAGAGAGAAAACGATTTCAAGAAAATTATTCTAAAGAATTGATATTTCTTTTTTGGCTGTCGACAGTTCCTGAATAGTTTTTTTTTTAAGTCTGTGAAAGACCGTTGTCTTCCAAAAGAAATGAGGCACCGTTCTTTATTATTTACGGTCGATTATTTTCCAAGTCCTCCTAAAGGAAAGTAAGACCTCTTGCTCCTGTTCCCAACGCTGGAAACGACAGGCGAACATAGAACAGTAAAATGGTTTCCTTTTTTCTTTTTTTTTCTTTTTTTTTTTTTTTGGTTCAATGGCTAATATTGATGCTTGCCATGAACCTAAAGTCTTGGCCATGCTGAAACTTTTCTTTCAAAAATAAAAGATCGACTTATTCAAGAAACTATTCAACAAAATTATTTAGAGTAGTACTTTTTATTTATTTATTTATTCATCACAGTCTTATTTATTCTGTCTTTCTGATGTGTTCCCCGTTCTGGTAAAATAAATCCTTTACTAGTGACGAACCGAGTTGTATAAATTCTACTGGTATATCGAAAGGCAATGATAAAAAATTACAGCACGAGCAAATCTTCTTTAGTGCTTATAAATTCCTACAATTATAGGGCTTTTCTAAGCGTAGCTTAGTTGTGGCAAAAGGGCGGAGAACCCAATGAAGATCGTACTCACTATTCAGTACATTACACAAGGTCGATTCCCAATTGATTTTCTAAGCGTAGCTTAGTTGTGGCAGAATGGCGGGGAACCCAATGAAGATCGTACTCACTATTCAGTCCATTACGCAACGTCGATGCCCAAATGGTGTTCTAAGCGTAGCTTAAATGTGGCACAAGGCTGAAAGAGTTGGGCACCCCGAGAGGATGGAACTGGTTACTCAGTCGTAATTGATATGAGGAGACAAGCTTGCTAACCATTACACCACGTCGAGGCACCCAAATTCTCAGCATTATGACTGAGAACAAAGAAAAGACAAATAGCAGAGATTATACCAATACGTTATATTGATAATTTAAACGGTAATTATTTATATTAATTTACTTAGCATAGCTTCGATGTTGCACAAGGCTGAATATAAGGAGCACCCAATGAGAATCGAATTCATTACTCAGTCTTAATTGATCTAGCGAGACAAAATTGCTAACCATTACTCTATGTCAAAGTACTCTTAAACAGTAAATATTTATAGCTATACGTGAAAGTATTGAACGCATGAAGATTTTTTTAAAATAATTTCTGTGATAGCTACAAACCAAACTATTGAGTTGAACTTGGCAAATACTTGGGCAATTCCATATCTTAGCAGAAATAAAAACATTTTATCAGTGATAAACTTATAGGAAGTAATTAAAAAATACGTTAACGTAAAGAAATTATGTGGTTAAGCTTTATTCAATGCAATTTGTCTACACCTATTTACTCGCTCCCACCGTGACGGGATGTGATGCAAGGTTGGTTTAAAATGGGGAGTCCAATTGTATGCTAAGGCCAACAATTGTCTAGAGTTGGAAATTCGTCTCCAGCTGTGCTGGTCAAACTCTCAGCCTCCGGGTAGAGAGGATCCCCCAGACGAGCGTATGTCGAAGGGCAGAGTCTCGTCTTGGGAAACAGCTACCAGACCCCGTTTTATACGGGGTTTACGGGGAATTTTTTGCCAAGTTTTCGGGCTCGGATACCCGACATTAAATTCGGCCTTGTACCACATCTGACCACGTCGGGCGATTGGTAGGTATCCTAAGGCCAACAATTGCCCGGTTACATCAAGTAAAGTTGCGCTGAAGTCGAAATTCCACCGACTTTCACTATATACTTCAGTGGTTTCTAAAACTTTTTTCCTTGGTTCGGATTTTAGGAATGGAAATGGAATGGATTTTAGGAATGGAATGGATTTTAGGAATGGAATGGATTTTAGGAATGGAAATGGAATGGATTTGAGGAATGGAAATGGAATGCATTTTAGGAATGGAAATTTGCTCACGCCTTACCAAATTTAATGTAATAAATTTTAGGAATGGAAATGGAATGGATTTTAGGAATGGAATGGATTTTAGGAATGGAAATGGAATGGATTTTAGGAATGGAATGGATTTTAGGAATGGAATGGATTTTAGGAATGGAAAAATGGATTTTTAGAAATTGGCCTTTACCAAATTTAATGTAATAAATTTTAGGAATGGAATGGAAGATTTTAGGAATGGAATGAATGGAATGGATTTTAGGAATGGAAATGGAATGGATTTTAGGAATGGAATGGAGTTTAGGAATGGAATGGATTTTAGGAATGGAGAATGGATTTTAGGAATGGAAATTTGTTTCACGCCTTACCAAATTTAATGTAATAAATTTTAGGAATGGAAATGGAATGGATTTTAGGAATGGAATGGATTTTAGGAATGGATTTTAGGAATGGAATGGATTTTCGGAATGGATTTTAGGAATGGAATGGATTTTAGGAATGGAATGGATTTTAGGAATGGAAATGGAATGGATTTTAGGAATGGAATGGAGTTTAGGAATGGAATGGATTTTAGGAATGGAAATAGAATGGATTTTAGGAATGGAAATTTGCTCACGCCTTACCAAATTTAATGTAATAAATTTTAGGAATGGAAATGGAATGGATTTTAGGAATGGAATGGATTTTAGGAATGGAATGGATTTTAGGAATGGAAATGGAATGGATTTTAGGAATGGAATGGATTTTAGGAATTAGAATGGATTTTAGGAATGGAAATTTGTTTCACGCCTTACCCAAATAAATTTTAGGAATGAAATGGAATGGATTTTAGAATGGAATGGATTTTAGGAATGGAAATGGAATGGATTTTTAGGAATGGAATGGATTTTAGGAATGGAAATGGAATGGATTTTAGGAATGGAATTTGCACGAAATGGAATAAATTTAGGAATGGAAATGGAACGGATTTTAGGAATGGAATGGATTTTAGGAATGGAATGTATTTTAGGAATGGAAATGGAATGGATTTTAGGAATGGAATGGATTTTAGGAATGGAATGGATTTTAGGAATGGAAATGGAATGGATTTTAGGAATGGAAATTTGCTCACGCCTTACCAAATTTAATGTAATAAAAACGTATTTTTAAACAACAAAAAAAATACAGATAGTGTCCGGAGACATAAACACAAGTTGAGAGATTATAATTGTAGTCACCTACCTAAAAGGGAAAGTTTTGACTATTGCCCGAAAGCGCGGTTCGACCATTTCTTTTATAGTTGAGTAGTTCGAGGGGGAGACAACTGTGGTCGCCTTCACCACAGTTACAAAGCAAAAAATTTGAACACATCAGTAAACTGCGTTCACTGTTAAATACCGATCCCATTATTTGTCTGTCAGACAGAATAATTTTAAATGAGATTCTCGCAGAAATTAAATTTATTCACACTTTATTTTACATATTTATTCACTTTATGCGCATGCGGACTGTTGTGACTTATAGTCACAGCACGTTGAAACAGCGATTCCGGTAATGTCACCGAAGTTAAGCAACATCGAGCCTAGTCGGTGCCTAGATGGGTGACGGCATGCGAATACCACGTGCTATAAGCATGGATGTGAGGTGCTGCAATGAAGAATAGCTCAGAATCTTTGGAATGCTAATTCCAGTTGGATTCGTTATATTCACTTAGGTGTAAATGCCCTCAGGAAAGGTATCGATCTCCTCCAGCTATGGGTTAATTAGTAATACTTGTATCACTAAATCATTTTTTTTATCTCGCCCCCAACAAAAAGAGAAAGTTCTAATTATCTAAAAATATTTTTTGCTTTAAGTAACTTGCAAAGTGTTTAATAATTCGTGGAAAACGAGTCGGTCCTATCAACGGGGTTATTAGCGTCATATCTGTTGCGAATTCCAAATTGAACACTTTATTTAATCTACAGAGGTGAGCAATATCTGAGCAGTATTAAAAAAATAAGAACTAGACGAGATATCCAAAGACATATGCAGTGCAACACGAACCGGCTACCGTTGCAGATTAAGTATAGTGCTTAGTTCAGAGGGGGGGGGAGGTTGGGATGACATCGTGCAAAACATTGCGATAACAACAGCAAAGATGAGGAGAGGTAAATAATGTAAATCTCAATTCTTGATTCCAAAACTTCAGATAGGAATTATTTATGTGCATTGACAAATCGTCATGTGGTATCTGTCTTATGAATTCGAATTTTAAACTAATTGCTTAGATTTTCTATCAAATAGAAAACGAGGGACAGTTTTTGCCACTTTACATCTGTTAGAAGAGCCGCTTTCCCCTCGACATGCACTGACTGACTGACATATGTTCACATGAAACCAACAGATTTTTAGATGACTTGTAAAAATATATATATATATATATATATATATATATATATATATATATATATATATATATATATATAAAGAAAGAACAGTAAGATATATAATCCGGTGTTCTTATAGATATTTTTATTTTTACAAAATAGTGTTCAATGTAAATTTACAGAGCATAATATTATAAATTAATTGATTTAAAATATGGCTTTTTAATTTAATTGCAAAATTAAATTCGGGCTTTTTAGCTTCTATTTTTGAAACATGGTTAGCGGAAAAACCATATTTTAAATCAATTAATTTATAATATATATATATAAATATATATATATATATATATATATATATATATATATATATATATAATATTAAGCTCATACACTAATATTCCATGGTTATAATTTATTACATTGGAATCCTAATGACGATCCAAACCATCAGACCTACAAATTCAAAAGGCTGGATTCTTGGGAAATATATATATATATATATATATATATATATATATATATATATATATATATATATATATATATATATTGACCACTAATATTATCAATATATATACATAGAGAGAAATAATTAGGAGGATTTGAAATAATTATAATTAAGTAATTCATCGAGTCTAGAAGAAACCTCAACAGAATGCAGAAAGAACTGGCCGGCCGTTTCGTCCTATATTTTGGGACTCATCAGCAGTGCGCATCCTCTACTGAGAATTGTAACCCGAACAGTTACGATAGGAGGTAAACGCCATACCGACTGTACCAATACCGTACATTGGTATAGTTGGTATGATGGTTACTTCCTTTCGTAACTGTTCGGGTTTCAATTCTCGGTGTCAAATGTGCCATGAACATTCTTGTAGGGTAAATGGGTATCTAGCACAATGAGGTAAACTGAACGCCAAAAATATATATACAGCAAGTGCGGTGATGACACAGCATCACTGGTCAAAGGGCCTTCTAGCCAGAAGCCAACGACCAGGGCAGAGAATTTCCATGATGGAATCAACGGACACGCGTCCATAACCAAGGCGAGCTTTCAAATTAGGCAACATTAGCAGTCATTTGACGTGGAGAGAGATGAGCCCCGCTAAATTGACTTACCGAAGACACGCTACGCGTAAATGAAAACATTATAGTTTTTTCAATACAGATATGTTGAAGAGTTGGTTATGTGCTATTCTACGCCGCGATACTACGATAAAAACCTTGTCATGGGTCTGATGATGAAGAAGACGAGAAATGGTACCTCTCAATCTTATAAAGAATACATTCAAATTCACATACTAAAAATCGCAATCGAAAATACTGGACGAATAAAATGTTAAAGATTTTTTGACTACAAACTTAAAAACTAAGTTAAACATAGTAAATACTTCAAGCATTATAAATCTTCTTTTCACCCCAAGCAGTAAAGGAAGGGCAAAAATATTTTAAGTCAAGTGATAGCGATTGTTGTATGAGTCGTACGATTTTTGAATCAAGCACGGGCAACTTATATATATATATATATATTATATATAAATTTGTAACTTGCATGTACGAGTTCAAGACCTATCGTTATATATATTATATATATATATATATATATATGAAGAAAAATATACGGAAAAAACAAACAAAAATCCTTATATACAATTATGCTATTTTAATGTTAATATGTCAACGTCGGACGTTTCGGTCTAATAAACCATCTTCAGGATATATTCATAAAATATAATTAACATTATCAATTCAACATGGCAAAGACGATGTACATAAGAACAAGACTTATCCAAACAGATAACTGAAAGTTTTATAAGATCAGCGCTCCGTTTAAAACATGGTCACGTTGTCATCACGTGGGCGACGCTGTGAAAACGTATTCCTAAAATTTGAGTATTTTGAATGAAAATGTTGAATTGATAATGTTAATATTAACATTAAAACAGCATAATTTATATAAGGATTTTTGTTTGTTTTTTCCGTATATTTTCTTCATACTGTCGGATCTATATCATATATATTTATATATATATATATATATATATATATATATATATATATATATATATATATATATATATATAAAGTAATTGATTTAAAATATGGTTTTATCAATTAATTTATAATATTAATGCTCTGTAAATTTACATTGAGAACTATTTTGTAAAAATAAAAATATCTATAAGAACACCGGATTTTTATATCTTACTGTTCTTTTTTTTTTATTTATATACATATATATATATATATATGTGTGTGTGTTTGTGTATGTATGTATGTATATATATACATACATATATATATATATATATATATATATATATATATATAAATATGTTTATATATATGTATATGTATATGTATATGAAGCCTATAAGTCACAAGGGTTTACTAAGTGTTAAAGAAAATGAGAAGAACACTATTAAAAAAAGAGGACGATAAAAGAACAAGCATTACGAAAAATATGGACAACAATTGACATCGCATTTAAATTTTTGAAGATCAAAGTTGACTTGGAAACAAGAAACTGGTAACGTCGCTAAGTAAAACTATGGATTATTGTTGTCTATCCACAGATGTATGTAAAACTTGAAACATATATATGGCGCTGAGAAGGTTTGGACACATGCGGAAAATATTAATCAATCATAATAGAAGTTTATCTTAGGAATTTAATTATAGTTAAATTATTAATTTGCGTGTTTCCTCCGATTAACAAGAACTTGTCATACATAAAGATCAACATTTTAAAAGTCCTATGATCACATTCTCCTGCGGGCAAATAAACTTTGGAAAAAGTATGAATTTATCACTTCTGCTCCTAGCTATGGCTTTAATAGCCGAGCAGACTGGGTCCTATAGCTTTGGTCGACACCCAGTCTACCGAAGAATGAAATGTAAACCTAGTGTGGGAAAATCTTCTGCCTAGACAGTCACGAATCGAAAGAGACATGATCACCCAAGCGTTTATCATAGATGACACTTGACTGACTGACTGATGTTCACATGGAAACAATATTTCATTGATTTTATTATTATGCCTTAACAGCTTTTCCAGGATATTTAAAAACCAGAAAATATTTTAGATTGTAAGAATCTTTTTTTTGCGGGGGTGGGGGAGATAATAATGACTTTTACTAAAACTAGTCGTACTAATTAAGACATAACTGGGGTTGGGGAGAAGTGGTGGATTCATAGCCTTCCTAAGAGGATTTAAACATAAGGGAATATAATGAACCTGACTGGAATTGGAACTCGGCTTTCCGATTTCCAACACCAAGCCGATATCTAATACATCACTGACACATTCAAGTTTATATCAGCTGGTATTCCTATGCGGTCACTCATCTAGCTACTGAACAGACTCGACTTTGCTTAACTTGCTAATCGTACAAGAACCGGTGTTTCAATGTGATATGACCGTAAGCCTCCTGAAATGGATTATCATTTCTCTTAATTTGCATATATACTTTCACTTTACTGGAACTGGATGATCACTTCCCTTAATTTACATATATACATAATCTTCACCGGAAATGGATAACCATTTTGCCTTAATTTGCATATTGAAAGTTAAAGGATTAAATTAAAACTTAACTTGTTTGGATCAGTCCTAATATTTCTATATTAGTATGGATCCACTTGGATTATATACCAACGGATTTGATACATTACATATATATATATATATATATATATATATATATATATATATATATATATA
>CAHIKZ030004777.1:672500-702500 GCA_903632075.3 Acanthosepion pharaonis
TAGTATTGTGCACCTCGACGTGGTGTAATGGTTAGAAAGCTTGTCTTTCTAGACCAATTACGATTGAGTAAAGAGTTCGATCCTCACTAGGTAGCCCATACTTTCGGCCTTCTGCCACATCTAAGCCGGGCTTAGAAAATCACTATATTGGTTAGCAGGCTTGTCTCGTTAAATTATTTACGACTGAATAGGGAGTTTGATCCTCACTGGGTGCCCCATAATTTCGGCCTTGTGCCACATCTAAGCTACGCTTAGAAAATCAGCATATATATTCATTACTTTCCTCATACATGCATATTTGTTTTTGAGTGTGCGTCTCTATGTCCATCAATATTTCTAGCCAATAGGTTGTACTAATCTATGAGTTGTTTTTCAAAATGAAAAGAATTACTAAAAACTCGAGTAAACATTACAAGATTTCGTCCGATTTGGTTTATAATATGGATGTTATTTATGGCGCCAGACACGTCAAAAAATACCCAAATTGTCAAATCTATACAATCGCTTTCTCAGATCAATGGTGAAAATGGCTTTGATGGATCTTCTGTAAATATATATGAATAAAATGTCTACGTTTGCCTTGATAAAGCTTATAAAGGAACGAAACGCGTTGGCATAAAAGATTTCTCTCTTGTCTTTTATTAATATTGTCTTTACGTATATATTTTATTTATATCTGAATTTTGGCCCAAGCACACACACACACACACACACATATATATATATATATATATATATATATATATATATATATATATATATATATATATATTTATAATCAACAGACAGACTGTTTAGCAGCTCTTCAGAGTGGCTAAACGTCCGGTTGACTCTAGCTAGCTAGGATCGAAACCCAGCTGAATTAGAGTTAGTCGGAGATTCTACCACTAAGCCGGCAAAAAGTGAATTTTAGCGTACTTATTTTTAGATAAACACACAGTAACTGAGAGGACTCGATTCGTTTATATATATATATATATATATATATATATATATATATATATATATATATATATATATATATATATATATATATATATATATATATATATATATATATATTCGTCACTTTTCTCATATATGCATGATATGTGTGTGTATGTGGGGTGTCTTTGTGGATGATTATTTTTGACCATTAGGTTCTACTAATGTATAAGTTGATACAAAACCAAATCATTGACCTAAAATCTTGATTTATACACTTAAATAGTTTCTTTCGATCAGTCTAAACATACCGACCTCATGTATGCTACCAGACAAGTTCAGAAAATCTAAAATGTCAGCTAAATGCAGCGGCTTTCGCAGAGCAGTGGTATAAAAATGGCTTTGAATGAGTGAAGTCTTTGGATCGTGGCGAAGACCATACTTTTTCGTGGACTGGCGCTACAGAATCACAAAAAAAAACTGTATCCGATACCAGAAAACACATTACTTGTACACTTTCATCAGCACCAACATCTAAAAAGTATATCACATGTAACACGAAAAGAAAATAATGACTTAATTAAAATCTTGACGTTGAATAATAACATCAAACAAAATTTTAGGTGGTTTACGGACAGATGACGATGAAACACCTGTCCGACCAACAAAGTTAAGCAACGTCGAAACTGCTCAGTATCTAGATAGGTGAGCGCTTGGGAATATCAGATGACATAAACTTGGATGTGAGGTTGGTGTAGTGGATAATGGTTCGGAATTTTTAACCGGAGAGCCGAGTTCCATTTCCCATTGTCTTCGTTATATTCACCTATGTACAAATACCCTTGCGAGAACCAACCTTTTCTCCCCCAGATATGGGTTAATTAGTAAGATTTGTATCATTAAACCAGTATTATATCCCCCCCACCAAATTTACAGGCTAAAAATATTTTCTATCTTTAAATAACCTGAAAACGAATCAATCAAAGCTTTTTAGAGAAAGTAGCCCCAGTCGATACTGTAAAGATATTTAACAGCTGAGAAATCTTTTTTTCTTTTAAAAAATTTAAATGATAGAAATTCCTGCTGACGGTTGAATTCAGTCAGTGCATGGCGAATGTTTCCTTATATAGAAACGGCTAACATTGTCATATTCTATGAGAGAATATACTGTACAGATGGTCAGGGATTGAAGAAAAGCATGAGTTAAGACACACTGGCAGTTCAGTTAGAGTATGACGAATATTTCCTTATAGGGAAACGGTTAAAATTACCATTGCCAATATATGGTTTTCAGAGATATGGTCTATAAAAAGATATTCCATTAAGCAAAGTGACTAACTTTATTAGAGTAACGTTATCGCGTATGACTGCTGATTATCTACAGTCAGTTTTTCGGTAAATGGAATAATTTTGTCCCCTTGGAATAAACAGGCGTTTGTTGCGGTGAGGTCGGACGAAATGGCACGAAAGTAAGATGAATGGGGGCAACGCTTTCATGTACTCACGTCGATATCGGATTTTCCTGGTCGCATTTCAAAATCTTTCGACGTGAAATTCCCAGACGAGTCGTTGTGTCAGAGAGTTCAGTTGGAACTGCGTTTTACTTTTTGTTATTGCCGAAGGAGGCCATCTCATCGGTTACTCTATGGTCATCATTATTACGACTGTTGCTTGTATTACACAAATTTCTACAAATTTATCTTGGTAGGTTATTAATAATTTTTGTGCTGCTACTAAAGTTAGACGCAAGAAGAAGAAGAAGAAGAAGAAGAAGAAGAAGTAAATCAGAGACGGAAGAAGAGTGGGAAGAGGAGGAGAAAATTTTGGAAGATGAAAGAAAAGCGAAAATATAAAATGTGTTCATGAAACGAAGGAAAAAAAAAAAGAAAGAAAGGAGACGAAAACTGGTATATTTGTATTAGTGAAAAATAGGATACGTACACACACACACACACACACACATATATATATATATATATATATATATATATATATATATATATATATATATATAGATAGATAGATAGATAGATAGATAGACAGACATACATACAGGCATACAGAAACATATGCACGCACGCACGCACACACAAACAGACATACATGTACTATCAACATGGCCCGGCGTTGACAGTGCTTGATTCAAAAATCGTACGACTCACACAGCACTCGCTATCACTTGACCTAAAATATTTTTGCCCTTCCTTGCCTTTAAAGGAGTGCCCTTTGCCGTGCTGATGTTGCTACATGCCTTACTTCTTGCCTATCTCACACTGCGAATTTTTCTAAGCTCTTTACTAAACATTAAATCTGTTACGAAAAAAGAACTAAACAAAATGAACACAAAACGACCAGCTTTAAAAAAGGACTCGTAACTGGAAAACCGAATGAGAAAAGAATGTTAACAACAAATACTTTTTCACACCCAACCCAGTTCAGCGGAATCAGAATGCAGCTATCGATTATTTTTGCATGCTAGCATCCTAGTTAAAATTCGTGTCAGTCAGCTGTTGGCTCTCATGCTGGCCAGTAGAATCTTCCTGTCTATTCGTGACAGCCAGATATAGACTCTCACTCTGGCCAGTAGAAAATGGCCGCAAACTACATGAAAACTGCCGTAGAAGCATGAAAAAAATCGATTATTTCTACTATCGATGGGAGTTGGGAAATGCAAAGTCGGTCTTGGCCTTTCCGCTAACTTGGAGCATGCATATAAATTTTTGTGCAAATCCGTCGAAAATTGCGATCGTGCATTCGTTACACACACACACACACACACACACACACACACCTAATTTTATATATATATATATATATATATATATATATATATATATATATATATATATATATATATATATAAGATCCTTCACCGGCTGAACGACTCGGAGTATAGAATGACCGGTTTTAAATTTTAATAAAATATCTGTTTACCGCAATGTTGACGCATTTGTGCTACCGGTAAAGGATATGTATATTAATAAATATATAATTAATATAATATGCATATTTATTAATATCTACTTAATACCTCTGTTCTATCACATGGAGCACTGTTTTATTTTCTAAGAGTAGCTTAAATGTGACACAAGGCTCAACACCAGTATTATATGTGCGATATGCATGCATGCATGTATGTATGTATGCGTGTGTGCGTGTGTGTGAACAATGCAAAATAATTAAAGAGAAGAAGTAGAAGAAGTCAGTATAATGAAGTGGGATATGTCTAAGGAAAATATAGTTCTTCATAAGAATATGGGAAAAAAAACCTATAAGAAGAAGAAAACTCCGAGGAAAAGGGCAATAAATTTTGTGAGTAATTGAAAGAAAACCGATAGAACGAACTTCAAAATTAAGGAAAGAAAAAAAATGAAAGAAAGTAGTTGATAAGACAGAGAACTATCTGGGAATTAGTAGAAAATCGATATATATATATATATATATATATATATATATATATATATATATATATATATTTGAAATGGATTAAGTCCGACTGTCATTTAATATATTTCTATTCATACGTTATTTTTAATAAATACAATGTGTTTAGGTAAATGCCCTGTTCTTTAAAAATAAACGGTATTAATTACATTTACCGGCTTGAATCTTCGAGAAATTTCCTAGAAAATATGAATTCACCGACAGGAATCGAATCTGTGTCCTATACGGAACCGTTAATTGATCTGACTTGCTATACCATTCAGCTACAGTGAAAGCGTTTGGTTAGCAAAGTGCAAATTACTGTTTATAAACAACCAATCTCCGACTATCTTTCCTGAACGTAAACATTGACAATATAAGAAATGGATTAAGTTCGAAAATTATGTAATAATACTGTTTATCTAAAAATAAATTATACATACATACATACATACATACATATATATATATATATATATATATATATATATATATATATATATATATATATATATATATATCCACACTGAGAAGTCGGGGAGCCGTGTTAAAATTCCAGTCGAATCCAGTACATTCACTTACGTACTAATAGCCTTGGAAAAAGTATGAATCCTCCTCTTCCCTCCACCCAGCTACGGGCATGTAGTAGGACAGACCGTGTTCTATAGCCTTGGATGGCGACTTTTCTAGAGCAGAAAGAAATCGCAACCAACTACAAGAAAAATTCTGCCTCACCAGTCATGTATCGAGAGATACATGATCGCGTAAGCGTGTATCACGCATGGCACATAGCTGACTGATATATATATATATATATATATATATATATATATATATATATATATATATATATAATGAGAAAAATATAAGAAGAAGAAACAATGGAAAATAAATTGAAGACTAAGGAAGAAGATATGATAAATTAAGATAAGCCAAAGAAAGAAGTTTGAATGAGAAAATACAAGAAATGGAGATGTTGATGAAAAAGAATCAAATGACGAAATGATAAATGATAAGAAATGAAAAATGATAAGCTAAGCAGTATAACACAATTTACAGGTAACTGAGACAAATCTTACTTAAGCTCAAACAAAAACCATTACAGTTTACCTGCATTGCCACCGTGCGGACAGGGAAATCGTCTAATCTTTACTCCTATGGCATCCTTCTGGAAGTGTCTTCTCACAAAATTGACGTTCCCAGATACCATAGCTTTGGATTCAGAGTTAGACTTTGTGGATCTAGTGACAGCAATATAAGACTGAACAGTGTAGAAAGGGATTGTAAAATGGAGTTCCGATCAACCACAGGGAGGTCGAAGGATGATGATGATGAAGAAGAAGAATTTTGAAGCTGTGAAAAAAAAGAAATAATGAAAGAAAAGAAGAAGAAACGAAAAGAGAAGAGGGAGAAAAAGAAAAAATGACAAAAAAGAGGTAAAAATGAAGAAGATCCAATGTCGAAAGCGAGAAGAGAAAAAATACAAGGTGAAGAAAAAAAAAAGCCATGATAAAGAAAGCAAAAGCAAAATCGAAGGACGATGCAGAAAGAGCTGGCGCATTTAAAGAATAAAAGATGGACTAATGGATAGCGGCATGGATTGAGGAATCGGAGAGCCGAGTTCGAATTTCAGTGAAATCAATTACATTCACTTACGTGCTAATACCCTTGACAAAGTTATGAATCCTCTTCTTCTCCCCAAATGGGTAAATAGCAATACAAATCGGGTTCTATAGCCTTGGATGGCAAATAGTCTACCGCAAAAGAAATGTTAACCCTCATGCGGGAAAAAATATCTGCCTCGTCAATCATGTATCGAAAGATACATGATCGCGTAAGCCTGTATCACGCATGACACATAACTGACTGAAAGGTGCGATGGCGAGTAATTCTTTACAGCATTAGGAACAAGAATCAGCTTATTTTTTTTTAATCCTGCTCAAGGCTACTTATCAGAGTAAAAATGATCCCAATGATTCCAGATTTTCAAATGTAAAATGATGAGACCGAACTGCTCATCAAGTTCTGCGTTTAACCCTGCATTAATGACATGGGTTTCTTTTCTGCTATCTCGACATTTTTAAAGTCCTCGTAATTCCTAGTTGGCATCTTGTTTCTTTTGATCCCTCCCACTACTTTCCTGACTCAGTGGCGTTCTGTATCAGGCGGTGTGGCATATTTGTAGATCAGTTGTTGATCAGTTTTGTTGGGAGGTACAGATCATTTTTATTTCAAACTATTCATTTTCGGAAATCCGAGGTGACAAAAGCAGACTTAAATCCGTAGAAAGCTCTTCAGAACAGTTAACATAAAATTATCTACAGAAATAGCACAGTTACGTTACGGGTGTGGCAAAGGGACTGAAGAAGAGATGCCATGTCAGGACATATTCTTCATATAGCATATTCTTCATTGGGTTTTGTTAAGAATCTCTAGATAACTTATTTCTATTGTTCGGACTGTTGTTGTCATTTTTATTGTCATGTTCACGACGTTTCAGTCGTTGTACGTTCCGACCTTCTTTAGGTTATTATAATTTCGAACTGAAACCTTTATTTCGTCCAACGAGGTCAGTTGTTCTAGTTCCACCACGTCACTTCCGGATGTCTCAGTTATCTCCCTTTAACTCAACGTTCCAAGTGTTTTTTTTTTTTGTTCACCGATACCGTAGGCAAATATTGAAGTCACTGGATCTAAACAACGCATTTATCCACTAGGCCATATGTCCTTGAGGACACCAGTGTATGGCGATTTTGGGGGACTTATAAACTTATTTTTTTTTTACCAGAGCTCAAGTTGCAATTTTATTCTTATTATAGATTTACTCTACATGACAATAAAAATGTGGACAATAGTCCGAACAATATAGTGATTTTCTAAGCATAGCTCAGATGCGGCACAAGGCCGCAAATAGGGGGTACCCAGTGGGATCGAACTCACTACTCAGTCGTAATTGAGGATCGAACCATTACACCGCCTCGAGGTGCCCAAAGTGATTTTCCAAGCGTTAGGGCCGAAAGTGTGGTGCACCCAGTAAGGAGCAACTTGTTCTACGAGAAAAGCTTGCTGACCATTACACCGCCTCGAGGTGCCCAAAGTGATTTTCCAAGCGTAGCTTAGGCCGAAAGTGTTGTGCACCCAGTAAGGATCGAACTCACTACTCAGTCGTACTTGTTCTAGCGAGACAAGCTTGCTGACCATTACATTGCCTCGATTTGCCCAAAGTGATTTTCCAAACATAGCTTAGATGTGGCACAAGGCCGAAAGCGGGGTGCACCCAGTGAAGATCGAACTCACTACTCAGTCGTACTTGTTCTAGCGAGACAAGCTTGCTAACCATTACACTGCCTCGAGGTGCCCCAGGCCGAATAATATAAATAATGAAAATTATTACAATACCTCATTTTATATATTTAGACAGAAATCTCTAGATACATAGCAAAAACACCGGGCCAGGTATGACAACAATATTCCATGCTTGGCCGGATGGTAGACTTACAAATATATAAGATAGATTGTAACGTGAAAAATTGTCGTGGACGACACATTTTCATCTCAGAAGATCTAGCAGTTGATTTAACTTTCATTTCAGTGGGAAACTATAGACTGAAAAGGCACAATGAGTCTCTCTCCTGGAACTTAGTATCAGACATGCTAATGGAAGGCAAAAAATGCTTCTTTAAGCCGATTAAAAAAATTCCCCAGCATTCTTTGTAAACATGATCTTCTTTAACCTGACGATGATGTTTGCAGAAACATTATAGCCCACAAACGTAAAGGAACATAGCAAATTAAAACTTGAGAAAGATTATGGAGGAAAATAGTTTTATTGCTAACATATTGCAATAAAACTACTTTCTGCCATTTTTGTCCACCATTATTTGTCATAAACAATCATGTTTAGTCCCGTAGATTTATTTTATTAGGCCGCTGCTTTCTTCCGTGGAGATATTTCACGTTCCCATGCCATATTTTATTCTCCTTGAAATGTTTTATTTGAAATGTGAAATGGACATATGATTTTCCGTTTTAGTAATGAAAGATATGTATTGTAGATAACTAAAAGCATTTACCCATAATATACTGGCTGCTTTTTGCATATTATATATACAGACCATAATCGTTAACTAAAAGCTGAGAAGTTTAAAGTTGCTTACATAAAGATACAGGTGTCTAAATTTCCGGAATAGTCTATTTATTATAACTTTATGTATAAATGCCAAAAACGTTTAACATTCCGAAATACGCTATGCTTAATGTATGTGTATTTTTATTGTACTTTTACATACAATTTTGGCACCAGGAGAAATAGGGTAAGACTGGACGCCACTGACTATATTAAACTTAGGTAATCTTATTTACGACCAATTTATTAGCTAGAATTTACTCATTTGCTCCAAGAACACATCACGCTTCACCAAATCCAATATTTACCAAAATACCACATTTTCACAAGAGGTGGGGGGGGGCTGCTAAAACACCATGATGTAAAAATTTATGGATATTTACAAATTTTCTTTTATCATTTTTTTTTTCATTTTTTATTGTATGTGTATGTGTAAAGGTAAAAATATTTAATATTATGAAATAAGCAATGCTTAAATTTACCGTATTAATATACAAGTGTTAAGAACACCAAATAAGCTATGAGTATTGTATCTTTTTGTATTTTTTAAGCGTTTCACCCCAAACTAAGCGGGAAGCCACTAGCACGCAAGGGGTTACGAAGAGTTGAAGCAAGAGCAAATAGGAGTGACAGAGGAAAGGATGAAGAGAAGAATGGGGGGGGGGGTAGATCAAGGTATCTGGAGACGTCGATTGACATTACATTTGAATAGTTGGAGATTCTAGCTATCAGGGAAACAAAAAAAGAAAGTTCCAAGAAATGCGAGCTATAAAGCTATTGGAGTTGAACGACTACATTTAAATTGACAGTGAAATGGAGCGAGATGCCAGCCTAGTTGAACGCTTAAATTCATGGAGTCTGGGAACCAGCGGAAGCAGCTCATAGGAGCAATTATCATGGAAGTATTTGTAAAAAAGACAGAGAAAAGTAAAAGGGCTTGGAATTAGCTTAGCAGTTCTCGGACATAGCTCTAACAGTTCAGAGGGGTCACATTCAATGCCTCGAAAAGCAAACAGGTTTACATCATCATCGAACGGGCACAACATTCACCGATCACGATCAATAGGTGGTCCCTCACTGAAGCGCCTACTTAGAGCACCTATTGGGACTTAACCCAGACTTTATGTGGAACTCGTATTAACGAACCATCGCTGAAGATGCTGAAATAATGGTCGATTCCCCGTCCCGTTCCAGTAATATCTGACACATCCTGGTATCCTCTATATTTACAAGAGCCAACTCAAACCGAAAATGAGGTAATATTACCATATTTGGAGAGGAGCTGGCCAGTCTTCATTTTCCAGTCTCGATAGAGTGCAAAATGTCTCCGTGTCCTTTTTAGATCACGAATTATTTTCTACCCTGCAATCCCTTTCTCACGGACGAATGGTCGAAAGTATGTTCTATGGCCATTTCAATAGAAAGTATTCAGATGCACTATAGTTTCACCAGTCCCAACCTGCATGGCTAAGACTCGCGATGTCACGCACATTGTAGCCGCTTTTATTTCCTTCCTGTTCCATTAGTGAGATGTAATTTCCTGTCGAGAAGATTCTTCTTACCAGCCGCTGGTTTGTGGAAATGACTCCCAAGAGGGTGCTTCCCCGATCATTACAGTCTTAATCTGTTCAAGTCTGGAGTCAACCGCTATCTTTTCCACATATCCCCATAAACCGTGCCCGTTACTCTGTAATTCTCTACCTAGAGTAGCTCTTTTGCCTTGTAGAGGGTGAACATCACTGTAGAAAATAGCTATGGTTATTATACCTTTATGTATAAAATTACAACGCTGCAAAATTCCGGAATAATCTATTATTATATTTATAATCCTTGCTGTTGTTGCTGTTATTATTATTATTATTAACACTTAGAAAAGATCATCAGAAGAGAAAAAGAAAAGTTAACGATATTTCCACAGTATATCTGTCTTCGTCTAGTTAGGTTTAAAAATTGGTTGCAAGTATAAAAATATTAAATACTAACTTCAGAAAAACGTCTGTATTGGTAATCAACGCATCAAAACGAACGAAACACCGCCATGATTATTATGATGGTCATCGTGCTAATCTTGAAATTTGCCGTTACTTGATTAGTTAGTAAAAGCAATTAATCAAATACTCTAGAATAATTATTATGAAACTCTCCTGTTAGTTTGTTCATGCACCCGGGGTGGGATGTTAGTAGTTTGCATATGTAATTATCATCATGCGTTTTACGGGGTGAATGGTCGGTGAATTCGGTTTGTTTTTCAGAATGGGTACCTTAAGATGTTCGTCGAAAGTATATGTTGACAAAATATTGTTAAACATTGTGTCTTTACTTGTCTTTTCTTAAATCCCGCTCTTATGTAATTATTGTAAAGTATTCGAAGTGCTACGTCAATCATTTTGTTTAATCTTATTTTTCTTATTATTTTATGAAGTTGTGTGTTAATCCCATATTTTTACTGACTGTCGTGGAAACTAAGTGCTGTAACCTAGGGAAGGTTAATGAATCGAATAATCAAACGACGGTTGGTAATAAACAATAATACTTAGGACAAGAACAACACATATAAGATTGGCCAGCGGCGTAAAAGAAGTAGTCAACTGCTAGATGTGAGTCAAGTGATTTTCAAAATGACTCGTCAACTGCAGGATATCTACCAACCGCCCCACGCGGTCAGATGTGGCACAAGGCTGAATTTAATATGGAGTATCATAGCCCGTAGGTTCGGACAAAAATTCTCCGTAGACCTCGTATAAAACGGGGTCGGGTAGCTGTTTCCCGAGACGAGACTGCTTCTCGACATAGCCTATTCTGGGGATCATTTCTGCCCGCAGGAAGAGGGTTTGACCAGCACAGCTGGAGACAAATCTCCAGCTGCAGGAATACAGTATTTATGGGGACATACACACTCCTACAACACTAAGTAATTGTAAAACTCCTCATTTTTGACACCTTTCTCAGTGGCCTGAAAGACTGCAGAAACACCAGGTCCTGATAATTCAGTCGGATAAAAACGTAATGTCTATGGGATTTGCTTGCTGGTCTGCAGTTTTACATTTCAATTCAGAACAGGATTAACCCGTAAGTATTCCGTATTTCGTAAGAACATCCAGAAATCATAAATTATTCATTATTATATACTAGCAGCATGGCCCGGCATTGCCCATGCTTGATTCAAAAATAGTATGACTCATACAGCAATCGCTATCACTTGACTTAAAATATTTTTGCTCTTCCTTGCCTTTAAAGGAGTGCCCTTTACCATGCTGATGTTGCTACATGCCTTACTTCTTGCCTATCTCACACTGCGACTTTTTTCTAAGCTCTATACTAAACATTAAATCTGTTACGAAAAAAGAACTAAACAAAATGAACACAAAACTATCAGCATTAAAAAAGGACTCGTAACTGGAAAAACCAAATGAAAAAAGAATGTTAACAACAAATACTTTTTCACACCCAACCCAGTTCTGTGGAATCAGAATCAACGTTGAGTTTAAACAAGCGAATGAGCCAATTGGAGTAAAGAGCCATGCAGATTTAAATTTTTCCCACGTGTGACCAATGCAGCTATCGATTTTTTTTTGCATGCTAGCATGCTAGTTAACATTCGTGTCAGTCAGCTGTTGGCTTTCACGCTGACCAATCGATTATCCCTGCCTATTCGTGGCAGCCAGCTATAGGCTCTCATTGTGGCCAGTAGAAAATGGCAAATTACATGAAAACTGCCGTAGAAGCATGAAAAATCGATTATTTCCACTATCGATGGGAGTTGGGAAATGCAACGTCGGTCTTGGCTTCTGGAGCATGTGCATGTAAACTTTGGTCGAAAACCGTTACACACACACACACACACACACACACACACACACACACACACACACACACACACACGTCCTGCCATTTATAGATAGAGATAAGAATCATACTATTCTTCGAACTAAATGCATTTGATTGAGACAAATGCTTTCCAAAAACTAAGCAAATAATTAAGAAGTCGGAAAAGCTCGTTAAAAACAAAGAAAAGAGTACTGCACTGTTATTTAATATCAGTCCTCGATCAGCAGGGAATGGTGGACAATCTCCTCACAGATAAAGAGCATTGAAGTAACAAACATGTGGTCCTGCAGAAGGATACTGAGAATAAAATGTTAGCAGCAATGAATTTCGAGAGAAAATGGAAACAAGAAGGAAACTTGTACTTAACATCAGGAAGAGAGTTGACAATTCTAGGACATATAATGTAAAAAGAGCGGGCACATTGGCGTTGTGTAATGGTTAGGAAGCTTGTCTTGCTAGATCATTTACGACTGAGTAGTGAGTTCGATCCTCACTGTGCCACATCTGAAGAAAATCACCATAATGAGGAAAGAGGGTTTCGAAAATGACATTCACTGGACATAGTGAGGCAAGTAGGACAGAGGAAAACAGCGCAGAGCCTACACAACGAACTTGTGTAGTGATTTTACAAGCGTAGCTTACATGTGGCACAAGGCCAAAAGTATGCGGCACACAGTGAGGATCGAACTCACTACTCAGTCATAAATAATCTAAAGACGTTTGTTAACCATTACAAAGCTTGGAGGTGCATCACAAAGACTTTGTTTAAATGGTTGGTAGAACAGTATTTAGGAGGGATAGCAAAGAGATGAAATTAACTAAGAGCCACAGAGGAAACCAGATTGCGGAGAGCCATGATCGCAAACGTCTTGAAGGTATATAGCACATAGATAAAGTTTAAATAGAACGGTTTTTAACTTATTATTGTATACACTCTCTGTAATTTGTATTGTTTGAAAAGGATTTTTTTTTTTAAATTTAATTAAATGATAACATTTGAATTTGAGACATATTTTTTCAAAGACCAAAGCATAACTTCAAAATTCCAGAACCAAACCAGAAACTTAATTTTCGTTTAGTTATGGTTAATCACAGATAATAAATTAATAATCTTGTAAACAAATAATTAAATAAATACATAGTGTTTAACATTTTTGTTACCATTCCTCTGAAAAAAAAATGTATTCTCTTTCGTATGTTTTATCAATTTTCTAAAACATCTTTATAGAGAAATGCAGTTTCAAAAGTGAGAAACATATTTTGTTCTACCCACTCGTAAATTAAACTTTAATCGATCTTTATTGTTGGAGGTGAAGTGACAGCAACTCTCTTCACGTTTGTAACACTTTCCGCAACATTCTTAGAAGCTTTAACTGTAGTAATATTTGTTTGAAATTACACGATGGTCTCCCACTGAGATGCGGCTATGTTTGAAGCTGTTGTAACGCTCCTTGATCCGATTGTTTTTTTTCCTACGGGATCATTGCCAAAGACCTGCTGGATATTCTGGATAATTTGAGATTGATTATAACCAAGCTTTTGGCAATACTAGATGCAATATATCTTCTCGATGGGTTCGGCCATCTTAGGCGAAAACAGAAATTCGACGAGTGCGCACTACACATTTGTACTCTAGGCTGGGAATTTACGCGGTCTACTGGCGCGAAAGTTTTCACGCATGCATAGCGACGTTGACGACACATACAAACCAAAGGGTTAACGCGGCATTAATTTTGACGGGAGAAAATAAAATCGGATAATTTTTGAACTGACATTTTTTTTTCAGCAAATACAAAATCGGCTTGGAATTGAAATAAAAGCGGGAGTGCACGTTTTCTGATGTGGATTGATTCCTGGAATAAAATACTCGTTCTGCTTAGAAAAGTTACTGGAAAAATTAACAAACATGTTATACTAAATAATAAAGAGATATGCTTGGTAGTGTAAGAGATATCGAAACAAAAAAGTTGAACCGACAACCTACGTACTGAAGCGACATGACATTCAAACATGGAAAAGGCCAAATAAGCACCTTCTGTGCTTTCATGGAGCTGAAGGGAATAATTTCTTCTTTCTGGCACTAGAATTTGGTACGATGAAGAACCCCTTAAGACGGCCGGTGCGAACCACATGATGGTTAAAACAATCAATAAGAAAATACTCGTACAAATAGCAAGACATATAAAAAATGTTATAAATGTGAATTCAATGATTGAAATAATTCTATGTGCACCGTTTGTTATCAACATGGCGTTTTCGCTGATTCCTTCGGCGGCCTTCTTCAGCTGGACAATTTTTACGAAAATTAGAAATTTATTTTCCAAAAAGACATGTGTTATGAGTTCAGTGTTGTTTAGAAATGACTGGAAAATCCCGCCACTGTCCAATTTTATAAGCAAAACACACAGATGCATGCTGGGATTTCTTCAAAGTCAATAAGATTGGCCGTTTTTTTTTTTGTTTTTATTCTTTTTTGTCTTGAGGTCAGAACGCATTACATTGATTTATTGTGTTTGTGATGCCTGTTGCATAAGGCGCAAACATTTTTAACTAGTAATTGACATTAAAATAAATAGGAATGGAATTCAGAAGAAATAAGTTGTTAGTTTCAATATGTAGGAATGACTGCTACCCATTTACCAACTTTATAGACAAATCGTACAGATGCATGCTGGGACTTCTTCGTAGCTAATAGTTCACTTCTCGGATTCCTCGTGCTACATTTCTTGTTCTTTTTTGGTCTGTCTATATTTCTGAGATGAGGTATTATGTACATTATTTACATTATTCGGACTATTGTCCTCATCTTTGTCGCCATATTTATTACAACGTTTCAACCGTTTTACGCTCCGGCCTTCTTCAGGTGGTTGGAATGTCAAACTGAACCCTTTATTTCGCTCACCGAGGTAGACTGTTCTCGTTCCACGTGCCATGTTTGATGGATGTCAATCAGTTATCTCCTGTTAATTTTCCCTCTGAAAGTTCTCCACGCGGGGTATTGAACTCACACTCTTTGGGTCTTTTCACTGGATCTAACCAACGCCTTTATCCACTGTGCCATGTGTCCTTGAGGAACCAAAGAGTGTGAGTTCAATACCCAGTTAAGGCAGTGGAGAACTTTCAGAGGGAAATTAGCAGAGATAACTGATAACTGACATACATCAAACATGGTTGGAACTAGAACAGTCTACCCCAGTGAGCGAAAGGGCCGACGTTCCAACCACCTGAAGAACGGAACGGCCGAAACGTTGTGATAAATATGGCGACAAAGATGAGGACAATAGTCCGAATAATGTAAATAATTGTTCTTTCTTGTCATGATTTCAAAATTCTGAAGTCACTTGTCTGTACGCATTTTGTGTGTTAACACCATTCATACTTTGAAAACTTTTTGCGTTATTACTGTTGCTTTGCCTACTGTTGCATATATTGTTTGCTAATTTGTTTTTATTCTGTCCTTTTTCTGTCTTTATTGCAAACTTTGTCAAGTCTGTTGGTTGAACATTTCTGTCAATTACATTTAGCCATGTCCAATCACTCGACAAGAATCAAACAGAAAATGAAGACTAGCCTCTCACGCAACATGGAAAAGGTGTCCATACACCTTTTCTCTACCAGCTAGGGGTTAATTAGCCCGACTTACATTGGAAAATTATCTATCTAAAATTCGTACAATTTAAAAGATTTCAGCATTTAAATTACCTTCAAACCGTTTATATATCGTAAGAAACGAATACGTTCCCAACAATAAGTGTAGTAGAAGAGATTACACATTTAAAGCCAAGTTTTCTTACAGTTACTGGCGACCATTGGTGAGAAAAGTCCAGCTATTTCAGCCGTGAGACTAATAGAATTAAGCATTAGTCACTTAACGACCTTTGTGGCCATTATTGGTTTCAAGAGATTTAAACATATATACTTATTCCCATAGAGAACTGGATCTGTCTATGCCGCAAGAAGATAATTAATATATTTGGAGCGCCTTTAAATCAAAGTACGGCACACATCATCAATAAAAAAAATGCCCAATACTTCGTGAGGACGTGCTAAAGGGTTTTGAAATGTAAGGTTAACTTAAATACGTTAAAATAAATTGCACGATCATAAAATGTCAATTCACGTTCATTTTAAGTTACAAACTGTTGTGATGTCTTCCCTCTAATGAGGCTAGTGTGGACTATTCCACTTACTATAAAGTTAGTAGGAAAAGTAAGCATCGAAGGGAACGGTGATATAGACTGTTCTACCGAGGCTGTGACTGTTAGCAGCTCCTGTCAAACTCTCTGCCTTGGGCAGAGATGAACCCGGACGAGGCTGTGCCGAAGGGCAGACTCTCGTCCACGGCGGTAGACAGACCCGAAACTTTTTATGCGGGTTCTCCGGTACTCGGATGACACACGTTAAACTCGGCCTTGTGCTACATTTAACCTCGTGGGGGTGGAGCTGTTAAATATTAGCACTGATATAGACTGTTCTACCGAGGTGTGACTGTTCGCAGCCTCTATCGAACTGTCTGTCTTGGGCAGAGAGGAACCCGGCCGAGTCTGTGCCGAAAGGCAGAGTGTCGTCCCAGGAGATAGACAGACCCAAATCTGTTTATGCGGGTTTTTGGCCGAGTCTACTCTGGTGACACACGTTAAACTCGGCCTTGTGTCACATAGATCCCTCGTGGGAAGGGGGGTGAGCTGTTAAATATTCGCTGATATAGACTGTTCTACCGAGGTGTGACTGTTCCCAGACCCTATCGAACTGTCTGTCTTGGGCAGAGACGAACCCGGACGAGGCTGTGCCGAAGGGCAGAGTCTCGTCCGAGGAGGTAAACAGAACCGAACCTGTTTATGCGGGGATTTTTTGGCCGAGGCTACCGGATCCGATGACCCACATTAAACTCGGCCTTGGGAAAAGTATTAATCTTCTTCTTCTCCTTTCCTCTAAATAGCAGGGCATACCGAGTTCTATAGCCTTGGAAGGCAAATAGTCAAGGAGAAGCACAACTCTGAATTTAAAATGGGTTGTTTTTGGACCTTGTGACACTTAGTGCAACAGGTCTCTCTTTTCGGCCCTTCAAAAAGTGTGGTTGGTTCTGCATAAAGCCTTCACCACTATAATCAAATCATATGTACTGGTATCTGGCTCTCGGGTCCCACGAACTGAGCTGCTTGACCCTGATACGTCAAATACGAAGAAGTGTCTACCACCATATTAATACATATATATTAATACAAATATAAATCACTTAGTTGATTGATGTTATATTCAGCAACTCTACCTATGTTTGGTCCATTCGTCAGGAGCTATCACTCTGTTACATAAACAGTTTAAGAGAGGAAAATGAAGAATCTCAAACCATAATACAAATGGGAAGCCACTTTTCTCTTTTCGCCTAGAGGATCTGTCTGTGTCTCTCTGTATCTTTCTCTCCTCTGTATATATATATATATATATATATATATATATATATATATATATATATATATATATATATATATATATATGTATATGTGAGGCTATTTTATCTATTTTCCTTGTACATCCTGTGAATGTTTTGTAGAATTATTTTATTGCCGACTTGTATCTTTTAATCAAAGTCTGCATTGTTTATTGCTGTAACGGCATTGATTAAAACTTACCCATCAATTGATAATTTGGTGTTAAATACTTAGTACCGTTATTTCTACGCTCAGAAATGTCTGCCTGTCTCTATCTATCTGACTGTTTACTTATCCATCTGTATATTTTTTACTTGATAGCATCTATCTATCTATCTATCTATCTATCTATCTATCTATCTATCTATCTTTATAAAAATATCTGTCTTTCATATCTATCGATCTTAATCTAAATATATCCCTGTCTATGTTCATATCTGGATGTTCTAAAATATATCTATCTATCTATCTATCTATCTATCTATCTATCTCTATCTATCTCAGTTTTCAATTTTCTATCTATCTATTTATCGATCTATCTATCTGCCTCAGTATTTTTAATTATTTATTTATCTATCTCAGTATTTTAAAATATCTATCGATCTATCTAAGTATTTTCAATTATCTATCTATCTATCTATCTATCTATCTAAGTATTTTCAATCATCTATCTATCTATCTATCTCAGTATTTTCAATCTATCTATCTATCTATCTATCTATCTATCTATCTCAGTATTTTCAATCTATCTCTCTCTCTATCTATATCTATCTATCTATCTATCTATCTATCTATCTATCTATCTATCTATCTATGCCGTGTATCCATAAAGGCTGTTTTGGATACGTTTTCTCTTTTTCTCAAGAAATATGGTTATCAAATAAATTTAGGAATTGTTCAAAAATTCACTTCACTATCTATTTGATAGCTCTGCAATTGATAATCTATTTCTGCCAGGATGTCTTTTTAACGAAAACCATTCTTGTCTTCCTACCCTTCTCAGTACTATTTACATACAACACGAAGGCGATCATGACTTTCCAACATTTTCTATCTTTTTATTTTATCTCTTCGTCAAATTTGTTTTGCTTTTTTTCATTATTATTTCTCCTTTTATTATTCACTGATCTGCTATCCATTTACACACAGGCCCGTTTAGGTAGGTTACACGTCGTTTCTGTCTTTCATCCGCTGGTTGGCAAGTCTTCTAAACATTCTTTCCTCATTATGTACCCAGAAAGGCCGCTTCCTGATTCAAATTAAGGGTGTTCTTCTTGTTTCAATTTCTTATAATATCACCCCATGCTAGTTGATAAAGCCACCAAAAGAGAACGGATTACCAATAATGAAGGATTTATTTGCATAGTTTATCAACCACTTGCGGGTTATTTAAAACAAGAATATATTTTTAGCTATAAGAATTTTTGGAGATAATAATGATTTACTAAGCCCCAATAATCTTTGGAAAGTAAAACGTTTTTTTTGGAGATAATAATAAATTTTGAGAGAAAATAATTTTTGCAGATAATAATGATTTTCTAACTTTTACTGATTAACCCATGGTTGGGAGGAGAAGAGATAGACTTTTACTTTTTCCAAGGGTATTTGTACGTAGAGGAATATAACTAACCCGATGTGAATTGGAAACTGGATCTCCGATTTTCAATTTGGACCTGTTAACGATTACATCATTAGCAAAACTATTTTTATTGATTGATTTTTTATGATTTATCAACCCTTCGCAGTTCATTTAAAGTCAGAAATAGTTTTAGGTTATAAACATTTTTGGAAGATAATAATGATTTACCGATACAAGTCTGATTAATTAACCTATGGTTGTAGAGATGTAATCATACCTTTCTTCGTTCTGGGTAACACATTAAACTATATCCGCGTCCTGGGTAAGACGATAAACTACATGCAGCAGCAAGGCCTCTGATCAGGAGGTTTTGAGGAGCGTGGAACTACCTCTTAATTGCTGGTGTTTCCAGGTCCACCTTGACCCAGGTGGGTAGTACCTGTTAGGGTCCAACCTATGGGCAAATAGTTAACTATTACCAGAAATTTTTGAAATGAATTATTGCCAGCAATACAATTTTGAAGGAAAAATATTACCACAAGCAGATTTTTGACAAAACAAGATATTACCAGCAATAAAAATGTTGTCGGCATTAAATAACCCATTGAGGTTGATATGACGTAAAACAAAATAAACGAAACAAATCTAAACCAAAGAATACATATTGTATTCATACGAATCTATCCTTAAAATGTTGTCGGCATTAAAAAGACCATTGAGATTGATAGGCCGTAAAACAAAATAAACCAAACCAATCTAAACTAAAGAATAGATATTGTATTCATACGAAATCTATCGGCAAAAAATAAAAATTATGTCAGTAAAACAAATTAAATAACCCATTGAACGAATCTATCCTTGATAGGCATTAAAAACAAAATAAGCCAAATAAACCAACTTCTCGTTTTTCTTTAATACATTGTTTTCGACTTCTCACATTCATCTTTCTGTCTCTTCATACGCTATTAATATCCTGCCCACCGATACTAAATCCTAATTGGACTTGTGTTTCACTTAGCCTGGTCTCCCTGAATAAATCCATTGAGAAAATCATCCTTCATACACGACTTTCTATTTTAGTGAATTGGATTTATTTATTTTTTCTCGCAATGCAGGCAGCGTTCAGATGATTAGCAGACAGGAACTTACACGCATGCGGACACAATCAAATCTATCAATCCAAAAGAAAAGTGATTAAAATCTTTGGAGGCCCTTCAAATCAAGACATTTTTATACATTCTTTTTATAGATACAAATATTTGAGTAAATGCTCTGTTTATAATAAACAGACTTAAGAGCATTTACCGGCCTGAATGTCAGAGAAGTTTTCATAGAAATATTCGTCCTCCGACAAGAATCGAACCTGTATCCTATACGGAACCGCCATATAGTCTGAGGTGCCTTAACTGACTGAGCCACAGAGGATCGATCGATTAGCAAGGTCGAATTTACTGCTTTTAAACTACAATCTTAGCTGAATCTCTCACGTACATTCATATCTGCTCAAAGCGTATACAAATGTGAACAAATGACGTCACACATTATGAAATGGACAAAGTCCGACACTTATCTTTAAAACATTTTTATTTGTATATATAAAAAAGAATATATAAACATAAAATGTCTTAAAAGTAATTATCGGACTTTGTCCATTTCATAATATATATATATATATATATATATATATATATATATATATATCATAAAGAAATACACTACCTACAATTAACCCGAACAAAAAATAAAAATAATTATCTACTACAAAAGAAAAAATTTAAACAGCTAACCTTATCCCCCAAAAATAACACATCAGCAAAATCAAAATTACACCGAACAAACATTATTTATGAGTTGAAATGCCTCTTAAGGAACAGTGTTCCTGTTCAAACCGAATTCAGAAATAATTGCATCGGTCACACTATTACATGCCTATCCAGACGCCTTCAGTTACATTTGTCCGACCAAGGCTCCATTTGAACCCATTTAAAAACACACGCAGACTTACCACACTCCATTCGAAACGTGCTAGTAAAACATACAAACGTAATAACTTCATCCATATGTAAATAAGATTAAAAATAATGGAAGCCTTCATAATAAAAAAAAAAAAAAAGCTAACACCCAATAATATTAACTACGAACACGTTCAAAATGTGTTGTGTACAGAAAATAAAACATCCCTGTAACTCTAGAAACATACACACAACCCATACATCCAATTAAAAAACAAAAATAAAATCATCCTTGATAATGGCCGAAATTGTAGCCTAAAGCGCTCGGAATTGCAGAACATTTGAACAGTTTCTACACAGTCTGAGTCCAGAAAAGAAGACACTTGTTCGAATACTAGAAAAATTAAATAAAAGCTTAATCGTAGTACTTTGTCTGTCGTCTTTAATGAACCATTTAACACACACACACACACACACATATATATATATATATATATATATATATATATATATATATATATATATATATATATATATCTTTCATTAAATAAGGAAGATTTAATTAATTTTTATTATGTTTTTCCAGCATCCTTACGCTTACTATATTGGTCATTGCTAGTTTAGACTTAATGGTGTTATTCGGGATAACAAGATTTGCGGTCTTCCATTTTCTGTAATCTCTCTATATAAAACAGAGGACGTGTGTGCGTCCGTTTGGCTGTCTGTCTGTGTGGTACCTTTTCACTCGAGGCTCATTCAACCTATTTTCACCAAACTTGGCACATACTTTGTATAATGTAAGAGACATGTTATTAGTGTAAAATATCGATAATTTTTAAAAGAAAATCTATAGTCAAATCGATAAATTCAACATTTTCTCTCTGATTTCATTCAAACTCGGTATGTAGGCTACTTAAATAATAACAAGCGTAAAGATACCTCATTATTATTTCTACTCCACTGCGTTTAGCGAAAAACTGTGAAAAAGGAAAAGTCAGTTTCAACACAAATCGATTTCAACACAAATTTTAAACTAAAGTCACCCTCAATTGTCAAGCAATCTAATACAAACTTCACTTAATTGTAACCAACAATAACGTGAATGCTTATCAATCATTTGACTTGATAAATAAGTCCACCCATATAATTAAAACCCGGGTAAATAAAGAAAAATGGCGATTTTTACTGGTTTACTCTCTTATTTTTCGTTGATCTTTCAACCAATTTTCATCAACCTTTTACATCCCTGGTAGCACACTGACAAATTAAATTTCAAAAACCCCAAAATAATTGTAGCCTGAAGTGGGTTTCATGTTGCCTGTTTTACCCCTTCATGTCCTCGGCTAACTTCGATTGAATAAATATATACTATTTCTGCTATATCAGTAACTGCATTAATTCAAAATGTTTTTTTTTTTAAAATGAAAGTACTTTAAAGTAATTGAAGATAGACCCTGTTGCATCTAAAGATGATGCTATTTTTGTTCCATTCTAACTGGACGCTTTTTCTTATCGACCAGCTGGGTATGGCAGCTAATATATTATAAATTTTGCAAGTTTTTTGTGAATTACGGTAGAGATATTCTTTTTATAGCGAATCCCTCCTGCTTATAATTATTTTACATCAGGTTGCAGTAAAATATGTTGAAGTTTTGCTATGTGGTATTTTTATTACGGGTGTCGTGTATTTTTGTAAGAATAATTGTATTTGTTTATCAGTGATGTAGTTGGAGAAATTATTGTCGACTAATGCTTGTTTTATGCGTTTTAATTCGGATAGAAATATTCATTGAGAAGAAGAATTTTGGTGTGCTCTATTTAAGAAGTGCGTTATCACTGCAATTTTATATCTTTCCGAGCATTGACCCTCATAGCTAAGAGCACAAGGGCTCTTAAACTTGAAGAAACGTGATTGAATAACATTATTCTGGGTTCAGGACCTCAGAAACTTAATCTTAAATTGCACGGACTGTTGTTTGCCCTTCAAACGGATGATACTTCATTAATATTCTCAACAATACCATTGTCCATGAGTATATCACTTAGCGCATCTCTAAGATAATTTGCCGAAACTCTTTTAGTATTGAGTCTGTTTTCCTTAGAGACGAAATCTTTTATTATTCCCAAATATTGAATTCCATAAAAATTCAGTACCAATCCCCTTTGGAGCAATGTTTGGTCTACTTTATCCTTCTTTGATAAATTTATTTGTCTAAAGGTGATAAACCGAACCATTTCTAAAAACCTAGGACACTTAAATTTTCTATTAAAAGGAAATTCGGTTCACGGATTACATCAGATAAACATATTCTTAATTTTTCTAATTATTGCTTATATGATACTGATAAATTGGTCTTGACCAGGAGTTTAGATTTCTGTATCGCTCCTCGGAATATTGATAAGGTTGACGATTTCAACGAATTTGAAATGGTATACCACTAATTAAATGGACATTTACCACGCCATCTTCAAATGTTTAGGTTACTTTAAAGTCCGCATAAATCATATTGCTCACGGGCACCTCAATGCGGTGTATTGGTGATAAAGCTTGTCTTGCTAGATCAATTACGGCTGAGTAGTGAGTTCGATCCTCACTAGGTGCCCCGTATTTTCGGCCGGGCTTAGAAAATCTCTAAATCATATTGCTCATAGATTTCAATGAGTTCTTCTGCCAAAATTAATAAAATTCAGCACAGATATTTTCATTCAGTCAGTTATGCTATGTGATACACGCGTAGGCGATGATGTATCGTTCGATACATGACTGACGAGGCAGATTTGTCCCGAAGTAGGTTGCCATTTCTTTCTGTTGTAAACCATTTACGATCCAAAGCTATAGAACCCGGTCTGTCCTGCTATTTGCCTGGGGGCAAAGAAGAGGGTTCATACCTTTCTCAAGGGCATTAGCACGTTTAGTGAATGTAATGGATAGTCTGTAATAAAAACGATCTGTACCTCCCAGCAAAACTGATCTACAACTGAGCTACAAATATGCCACACCACTTGATACAGACCGCCACTGAGTCAGGAAAGTAGTGGGAGGGATCAAAAGAAACAAGATGCCAACTAGGAATTACGAGGACTTTAAAAATGTCGGCATAGCAGAAAAAACCCATGTCATTAACGCAGGATTAAACGCAGAACTTGATGAGCAGTTCGGTCTCATCATTTTACATTTGAAAATCTGAAATCATTGGGATCATTTTTACTCTGATAAGTAGCCTTGAGCAGGATTTAAAAAAAAATAAGCTGATTCTTGTTTCTAATGCTGTAAATAATTACTCACCATCGCACCTTTCAGTCAGTTATGTGCCATGCGTGATACAGGCTTGCGCGATCATGTATCTTTCGATACATGACTGACGAGACAGATATTTTTTCGCCCGCAGTAGGTTAACATTTCTTTTGCGGTAGACCAGCTGCCATCCAAGGTTATAGAACCCGGTCTGTATTGCTATTTACCCATAGCTGTGGGGAGAAGAAGAGGATTCATACCTTTGTCAAGGGTATTAGCACGTAAGTGAATGTAATTGATTTGACTGGAATTCGAACTCGGCTCTCCGATTCCTCAGTCCGAGCCACTATCCATTACTCCACCTAATAAAGGTTCAGGTGTAGTTATTCTTAATTATTCTGACCATGTTGCCAAAATGTCTACTGTATTAGACGACGTCAACAAATTTCAGAAGTTAGGTGATATCTCGTTTGATGACACCTACAAGAGGGAAATTAAGTTACAAAACAGGCTTCTTGAATTTCACAAAAGAAAATTTATTTCTAAGCAAGGGAACGATAGAATTTATCCTGTGGATTCCCGGCTTTCTAGGATGTATGATCTACCTAAAATTCATAAAACGAATACTCCGCTCAGACTCATTCTGCCCATGGTTCTGCCCATGGTAGGCTCTTGTTGAAACATTCCAGTTTTATTCATAAAATTTTTAATTTGCGTCATATATACGTAAATTACATTGTTCTACTGATATCGAATATCTTGCGTCATTTGATATTTCTAGTCTGCTCACCAATGTACCCTTAGATGAAACTTTTGATATGTGGGCTGACCATTTATATCGAGGTCACTTAAAACCGCTTTGCTTTCCCGAGAACGTTTTAGTTGAGGTGATGGAGATGGAATCTGTCTCGTTCAATTTCAATAATTTTCTGTATCGGCAGATCGATGAAGTATCGAAAAGTTGTCTTCTGGAACCTCTCATGGCTAATATTTTCGTGAGCTTCCAGACGAAAGAAATGTTTCATAAAATTCCGAAACCATATTGTGGCGTACATTATGTTGATGATACCTTTCCGCCTTTTGCATCACATAGTGAGGCGAATATTTTTTTTCAACATTTAAACAATCTCCACCCTCTCCTTATAATTCACAATGGAAATATAAAATAATAATCTGTTGTCTGTCTTAGACTTGTTACGATGAGAAATCTTCCACTTGTTTCGTTATCTGTGTACAATAAACCCACTATTACAGGATTATGCCTTATTTGTGATTTTTTTGTCCCTAAATCTAGGAAGATTCACCTTATCAAAACACCGTGCACTAGTGATTTACTCGGAATATAAATTGGCCGCTGAACTCAGGCAAATCACTGACATTTTACTCGTAAATTGCTCCGTCATGGGTATGACGATAAACTACATCTCATCCTTGGTAAGACAATAAACTACGTCCGATAGCAAGGACTATGATCAGGACATTTTGAGGAGCGTGGAACCACCTCTTAATTGCTGGTATTCCCAGGTGTAGACTGACCCGGGGTAGTAGCACCTGATAGGGTCCCAGCTTTGGGCAAATAGTTTACAGACAAATTATGGTCAAACACTATGAAAATATGAAAATAGTTTTTAATACCAGCAATAACTTTTTGTAAAAAATATTACTAGCAATACATTTTAAAAAAAAAATACCAGCAATAAAATCATTTCGGCATTAAATGACCCATTGAGGTTGATATACCGTAAAAGAAAACCAGCCAACTGAAATTGAAAGGGAATGAGAAGACCTTAGTCAGGGGAAAATAAAATAAAAGCAGGATTCAGGAAGACAGCAATTGATAAAAATGGATATCTTACAAAGAATACTTATTCTATTCGTATAAATCTATTGTAATAATCTTGGCGGCATTAAATAACCCATTGAGATTGATATACCGTAAAAGAAAACCAGCCAACTGAAATTGAAAGGGAATGAGAAGACCTTAGTCAGGGGAAGACAGCAAAAAAAATGGAGAATAAAAGCGGATTTCATTGAGATTGATATACCGTAAAAGAAAACTGCAACCTTAGTGAAATAAAAGCAGGATTCAGGAAATTGATATCTTATCTTACAAAGAATACTTATTCTATTCGTATAAATCTATTGTAATAATCTTGTCGGCATAAAAAACCTGTTGAGGTTGATATGTTCTAAGTTTAATGATATTAAAACAATCGGTCCTCCAAAATGTATTGTTTATATCAGAGTACCGTGGATTGGACTTCGTAGTGAATATTTTGTCGATAGGATATCATCCTTTATAATGCACTATTTAAATCTGTTGTAGTACGTACATATTTTTACCAGAAGTTCGTTCCCCTATACTGTTAAAGATATTTTGCTTACCCTTCGACAAATTCTAGTTATTTATCATTATAAATGCCCTTGCGATGCTGACAATTCGGGTGGAACTATTCAACAACTGGAGGAGAGAATTGCTCACTATGTGTCATCCGTAGGCATATGTTATTAACATCCGGGCACACGGAGTCTGCCATTGGCGATCATCTGATGAATATGGATATTACAAGGAACAACTATTCAGAAGAGTTGTTCTCTGTTCTGCACAGAAATCGGACAGAACTTCATCTGAATATTCGAAAAACTGTTGTGATTAACACAGAGCGTGCGGATCTGTGCAGATAAAGGAACTTAACACAAATTACAATTATTTGTAGAATCATTGATTCATTCTGGATAACACACACACACACACATATATATATATATATATATATATATATATATATATATATATATATATATATATTTGGTTGTATGTATGTTTAAATCTATCTCTGATATTGAGCGCTTTTTAATAAGTACCGCGTATATATATATAAATATATAATATAATATATATATATATATATATATATATATATATATATATATATATATATATATATATATATATATATACAAACATATATATATATATATATATATATATATATATATATATATATATATATATATATATATATATATATATTTATATATATATATATATATATATATATATATATATATATATATATATATATATATATATATATATATATATATATATATATATATATATATATATATATATATATATATATTTATATATATATATATATATATATATATATATATATATATATATATATATATATATATATATATATATATATATATATATATATATATATATATATTTATATATATATATATATATATATATTATATATATATATATATATATATATATATATATATATATATATATATATATATATATATATATATATATATATATATATATATATATATATATATATATATATATTTATATATATATATAAATATCTGTATGTATATATTTATATATATATATATATATATATATATATATATATATATTTATATATATATGTGTATTTATATATATATATGTATATATATATATATATATATATATATATATATATATATATATATATATATATATATATATATACGTATGTATATGTATATATATATATATATATATATATATATATATATATTCCCTCCCGTCATGTCCTCTTGTAATATTTTATTTAATGAAATCATCTCTTCAGTAATTTCCTTCCGAGGTTTTATTTACTTCGGACGAGGTGTCGGATTTAAGACGCCGTAAGTTTTATTTTATCTGATTTAAATCGTTATTGTATTTATTATATTTATAGTATTTAATATTTATATTCTATATATATATATATATATATATATATATATATATATATATATATATACCCTCCCTGCGGACCTAGTAGCATTCCTGCATTACTTGAGATGAAATGATTAAAAATACTAAATAGATAAATTAATCTAAATAAACGGCAATTTCTCTCACTTTGTGTGCTTGAAACCCCACGAACTCGGGCCACAATTACTTTATATAGACATATTATTAATTTTGGAATCAGGATGACAGACGGATGGAAAATCTGCCCTTTATTTGGTGATTGAACATCCAGCATTGAGATTTATATCCAGATCAGGAGAGAACCTTTAAAAATTTAAATGTTAAAATAACAGAAAAAAAATTAATGATTTCAAAACTGTTTAATTTATATTTCGTTTAAAGTAACATAAAGCTGTGGGAATTTATTTTTTTTTGTTTTTAATTCACTTTAAAATATCTTCAACACTTTGTGGAAATAAATTTTATTTTTTCAAAATGAAAAGGAGTCAGAGTGCAAGTGAGAGGTTTCGTGACGTGTGATTTTTGAATTTCAACGAGGTTTATGAATTGGGGAACTCCATTTTCGGACTGAATCTGAATTTCGGCCCAAATCGATTTTTCGGCGGAATTCGACTTATAGCCAAAATCAGAGTTTTTAAAGTTCTATGGAGTGGATTCTGGAATTTCTTCAAAGTTATCATTTCTTTTTTTCTAAGCTGGACCAGACATGCCTTTAATTTTGGACCGGAGGCCTAGTTAGCCTGCCGCCGGAGTTAGATTAAAAGTCTACAAGGAGTGAGGTTTTTATGCTAATATGTAAATAAATAAAAGCTGTGAGTATATTAAGTGGCTCTGATTGAAGAAATCGGAGAGCCGAGTTCGAATTACAATCGGATCTATTACATTCACTTACACGCCTAATACACTTGGGAAAGTTATGAATCCTCTTCTTCTTCCCCCAGCTAGGGGTAAATAGCAGGACAGACCGGGTTATATAGAAATGGTCTATCAGAGAAAGAAATGGCAACCTACTCCGGGAAAAATCTGCCTCGTCAGTCATGTATAGAAAGATACATGATCCTTTAAGATTGTATCACTCATGGCACATGACTGACTGAGTATATTAAGAGTGAGAATAGTTTTACTCCAATGGTGATAACGTGCAAAAGGGCGAACCGCCTCAAGAGTGCAAGACTTGCATTATCAGAAAATACATTTCGATCGTTGGAAAATGCAGGTAAGTTTTCACTTTGAAATTATATCAAGGCGATCCTCCTACCTTCATCATCTCTTTCTTAACTCTGGATCTTTTTCAGCTAAGCATAAATATGGATTGCGTTCAATGTATGTCGACAGTGTTATAGACGAAATTGTCGTAAAAAAATTCAAGATTTCAAGTTCCGCTTTGCAAGAAAGTTGGTGAAACAAGGTCCCCATTTATTACAAACTGAACTTTTGAAGAATTAAGCTAATTTTAATTCATTCAGCAAAATGGCGTGGTTTTGGATGACGCGTTCAAATGACACATAGATATTTGATTGTATGGTATACTTCATATGGTGTTATGTGACAAACAAAGAATATATCACCAATTGCCGATGATAGATGAAAACTATAAAGAATTGTCACTCTGAATCGTTACCCTTTCAGGTAGTCGAATGTGATCAGAGTAAGATATGGTAATGATAAGGAAACATTTTGCATTCATTGACCGAGAAGTTGGTTTAACTACATATATTATATATATATA
>CAHIKZ030004777.1:705000-720000 GCA_903632075.3 Acanthosepion pharaonis
TATACAACCAACATGGTAAATACACATATATTCACTATATACAACGCAGATAAGTTACCATACTTTAGAAACGAACAATACCTTAAAATAAACAAATTAATAACCAACCCCAATAAAGAAATTAAATAAAAAAATCTAAAACAAATTAATCAAACAATAAGTAAATAAACAAACTACGAATGCACCCATAAACACAATTAAACGTAATAATAGTAATAATAATAATAATAATAATAATAATAATAATTATTATTATTATTATTATTATTAACAAAAAAGAAAATAATAAATCTCTATCTATAAAAAGGCAGGTTGTATGTGTGTGTGTAAAGAATGCAGGGCCGCAATTTTCGACGGATTAGCACCAAAATTTACATGCACATATTCCAAGTTAGCGGAAAGGCCAAGACCGAATTTGTATTTCCCAACTCTCATCGATAGTGGAAATAATCGATTTTTTCATGCTTCTACGGCAGTTTTTATGTAATTTGCTGCCATCTTGTACTGGCCAGAGTGAGAGCTGGCTGCCACGAATAGGCAGGAAGATTCTATTGGCCAGCGTGAGAGCCAACAGCTGACTGACAGGAATGTTAACTAGCATGCTAGCATGCAAAAATAATCGATAGCTGCATTCGTCACAAGTGGGAAAAATTTAAATCTGCATGGCACTTTACTCCAATTGGCTCATTCGCTTGCTTAAACTGAACGTTGATTCTGATTCCGCAGAACTGGGTTGGTTGTGAAAAAGTATCTGTTGTTAACATTCTTTTTTCATTCGGTTTTTCCTGTTAGGAGTCCTTTTTTGAAGCTGATCGTTTTGTGTTAATTTTGTTTAGTTCTTTTTTCGCAACAGATTTAATGTTTAGTATAGAGCTTAGAAAAAATTCGCAGTGTGAGATAGGCAAGAAGTAAGGCATGTAGCAACATCAGCATGGCAAAGGCACCCCTTTAAAGGCAAGGAAGAGCAAAAATATTTTAAGTTAAGTGATAGCGATTTCTGTATGAGTCGTACGATTTTTGAATCAAGCACAGGCAACGCTGGGTCACGCTGCTAGTAATAAATAAAGAGTAAAATGTAAGGAAACTACAGTATAAAATATCCAGATATAATCGGATTCGGACGCACAATTATTTCTACTCATTATCTTCTAGAATAATTTGAAAAATGACACTTACCGCTCACGCAATAACCATCAGAATAGTACCATATATATTATTACCCATAATGCCTCGTTGACCAGCATATATAAATAGTCGAAAACAAACGTAGCAAACATGGCTTAAAGATTGTGTTGAAGCATAAAACTGCGGCCTCTTGGTGTTGATGTCAATGTCTAGTTACACACACACACACACACACACACACACACAATATATATATATATATATATATATATATATATATATATATATATATATATATATATATATTAAAAAAACAGACCACTTTAAGGCTCCATTGTAATAGTTTATTCATGAGAATGGACTGATCTCTCTACGATATAGGACAGTGCTAGTGAGTTCTGAGGAGATCTAAGGGATGAGGTAACCATTACACTTCCGTCTCTCTACCGGAAGTTACCGTTGGACTTTAGATTCTTGCTGATTGTTACTACTAACCTGCATTCGTTTACTACTAATCTCTCTATTGTAAATACCTCTTCAAATATACCAGTATTTTTCCCTACGTATGTGTTTGTCCTTATTTGAAATACACGCACGCAGAAACACTCCCAACATCTCAACAATATATATATATATATATATGAAGATGGAGAACATTGTCTGTTTTGTACAATTAGCACCCAAATATGCATAGTTGGATTCATAATTTTCTCAAAGGTATTTTCGCGTAAGTGAATATATCGAACCTGACTGGAATGGAACTCGGCTCTCCGATTAGCAATTCCGAGTCATTATCTATTAAATCACTTGCATATACAAGCTTAAAGCACTTGGAACTCCCAAGCGGTCACCCGTCTAGGTACTGGCCATATTCAACGTTGCTCAAATTCATTGATCACGCGGGAAGCGGTGTTTGAAAAGAGATGTGGACGTAAGCCTCGCTGTGAATAGGCAAGATTTTTCGGAATTTTTGCTTATGGCGAGATTTCATGCAAACTTTCTCTCCCTTACTCTAGCCTCTTACGTTAGAAAGTAGTGCAAAGCTGTGAGAAATTCTTGGACCGACATTTTTCAAGCATTTATAATTTAACACATTCAATCAGTTAAATGCTATATGTCATACACACTTGGGCTATCATTTGTCTTTTGATTTGTTACTAGGTAGTAGATTTTTCCCGCGGTAACTTACCGTTTCTTAGACCGGTTGACGGTCAAGGCTATAAGACCCAATCTGTCCTGCATATTTACATTGCTGAATGGGGAAAAAAGAGATTGATTCATATATTCAATAGATACGTTTCTGTAAACATACAGCAGATATCTGTCTATATTTCTGAGATGAGGTATCGTAACTATTTGTACTGTTTACATTGTTCGGACAGTTGTCCTCATCTTTATTGTCATTTTTACGACGTTTCGTTCGTTGTACTCTCCAGCCTTCTTCAGGTGATAACGTTGGAATTTTGAAACGAAAACTTTATTTCGACCACCGGGGTAGATTGTTTTAGCTCGAGATATCCATAAAAGGTATGGCACGTAAAAACTAAACCAAACTACTACAGCGGACTAAATAAAGTGTTCGGTTCGAAATTCCGACGTATATCACCTGAAGAAGTCCGGGGCCGTACAACGACCGAAACGTCGTAAATATAATACGTTGTGAATATTACAATAAAGATGAAAACAGTCCGAACAATGTAAATATTTTATTTACAGCAGGTATGTCTAGAATATACGTGTATACAATATAAGTTTTTAGCAATATTATTCGTCCTAATCTGGTGGCTTCAATCACTTTCCGACCACCGTAAAGTTGCCATTTTATGTCTTTTCTATAAATACTTTCATGGTAATTGTTCAAATAAACTCTTCGCTATGGTACCTAGAGTTTTGTAATTTAAAGAGAGTACCAGACTGGCGTCGGGATCTCATCAATGTACAGTTGAGCTGGCTAGATGAACCATATGTTCTATGGGGGCATTTTCTTTTCTCGCACTTCTCGCTTGTGTAATTCCCATCCGACTACATTAATCTGCAAAAATTTAAATGCAATGTCAATCGCTATCTACTCTCCTGCTGATTACTCTTTTCTCTTTCCGCTCATTATTAATGTTTCTGTTCCTAATACTTCCACACATAGTAACCCTTTGTATCTCAGTGGCTTGTACTACCTTGCATGGTGTGATACCTTTTAATAAGAAAAGAAAATATAGAAAGCACCGAAAACGTAAATAAAATCTCTTTCTGATTGCGAACAATGATTTTAAATGCATTCAACATCTGATTATGCATTTAGTCCGGTGATAATTTACACCTGAATGAAAATCTAACGTCTATAGCGACATTTTAAAGCACTCTTGAAAATATAACGCAGGATCCCGTCACGACATTATTAATGGCAGATGTTTGGTTGAAGGTATTTGCTCAGAAAAGAATTTTAAATTACAGGAACACCTCGATTAATGCGTATTCGATTAGTGCACTAAAATTTTTATATACCAAAATTCGATTAGTGCATACATAATACTCGATTACTGAAGTAAAACATTCTTCAGTTTAACCATAGTAATTGAAAATTGATTTTTTTTTTATAGTTACCGATGTTGACATTAGCCACACTAATCGAGGGATTCCTGTATTTACAAAGATATACGCTCTTTTGCATATTAAAAAATTATACTAAACACGCATAAAAAATTCATGTCGCCTTTAGTCAAGCTTGTAACAATGAAAGAGTAAAATAAAGGTTTAGATATTAAAAAAAAACGAGGGACTGGCTTTTCCCAAAACACGTGATATACTTATAAGCAATAGGCAGACAAAACAATCTCAGAGGGTTTGAATTTACTGCGTTTCCAGATTCTCTAGTACGCATGACCGGAACCAAACGTCTTTATCTGAGGAAAAATGTTTTAGCTAAAAATTCAAGCCATTCATCAGTCGAAACTGTTGTTAAAATCGAAGGAAACCACTAAGAAATATTTTCATAGGCTAATTGAAATTCATGGGAAAGACTACGTATCCGATTCACATATATTCGAAGAACGCAAGAAATATCTGGAATGTTTAGGTCAGGGCTTCGCGAAATTGAGGTCGTGTCCCCAGATGGCGAGGTTACATAAAGATTCACTGGGGTTGCGAGTATATTTGAGGTCGTCTATCAATTTTAAACTTAGGGCAGTTTGCTAGGTTTATTTCTTCTAATATTTCACGAAAGAACATCGATAAGAAAAAAACAAAACCAAACAAAAAAACAAAACAATGTACGTATGTACTTTTAACCCCTTTCCCGGTGATGACGTGTATATAAATTTTACCGAAAGTGTCTTATTTCTGTTACAGACGTGTTTATACGTCGGTCTTGATTCTTTATGCCTTTCTGAGGTTGAAACGAGTTAAATTTTCAATTCAAACGTCTGGTACAGTTGTTAAGCACCACTCGAGTACTTTAAGATGCCTCAGATTTTTAGTCATGATTTAAAACATCGTCTGAAAATGAAGGTTTTTCCCAAAATAATTGGTGAAGAAATGGTTAAAATGGATACAAATATAAATTTCAATAAGAAATATATAGAAAAGATAAGAATCATTATCTCGAATATTCTTCCGATAAAATGTTTCTTTAGGGATTTTTTCTATTCTTTTAAAAAATGACATTTATTTATGACTCAGTTTTTCGTATTTTTTTTTATATTAACAATGTTTTTTTTTTTTTTAGTTGCAGTTCTTTGTTATTTATTTGAATCCTCGAATGAAAAGGTTAGTGTTTTTGTTAAAGGAAAAGAAACTACGTATTTATTTTTGTTTAAATATATCTTAATAATCACAAGAAACAATTCGTGACAAACATATATGCCAAAGTTTAACATTCGTACCCAGAAAAATTATGTTTGTCAAAAAGTTTTTTTTTCTCTTGACAACAGTTTTACTGTATACAACCTCGGAAATTTTTAATATTTGAAAACGCTATTTTTAGAATTTTAATAACACCCAAACAAAAGAAATTGCATTTATATATTCTGTCTCACTGCCCGCACCAGAATTCTTTAAATCATTTCAACCCAGGCAAGAGAATGAAGCCACCAAGAAGCAATAGGTTACTAAATGCTATAGAATATGAGATAAGTATATAATTAAGGAGAGAGGATAATAAAAGAACAAGAATTAAATCAGACGATAGCATTGCATTTAAATTTTTGAAGATCAATGTTGACCGGAAAGCAAGAAGCGGGAAGAGAGTTCCACTAGTGAGAATTGCAATAGAAAAAAAAAAACTGTTAGTATAGAACGTAGAGTTACGTCTCGCCATTTCAACTGTAAAATGATGAGACCTTGCCACCAATCTAGTACTGAGCTTAAAGACATGAAATCTAGGTACCAAAGAGAAAATGTCATCAAAACAATTACCATGAAAATATTTATAGAAAAGGCGAAGGGAAGGTACGTTACAGCGGCAGGAAAATAATTACTGAAACTGAGATGCCAGGTCAGGACTGATAACATTGCAAATGCTTCTTTGTATTTTATCAAGAGATCAGGCGTGATAGCAATATTTAATGCATGGACGCATAGTAGACATACAAATATGTAAGATAGATTCTGTCGAGAAAGAATTGTCTATCACGACACGCGGAACAAACCTTCCTAGCAGCAGACCAAGAAAGTAAGAAGCCAGAAACTGTTAGCATAGAACCTGCGGCTATATTTAACCATTTCAACTGTAAATTGATGAGACCTTGCCGCCTCAGTCTGCGTTTAATTCTGCTAAAGTTTACTTATATATTAGACTGTTTATTTGAAAAAAGAATCTGATATTTTACAAGATTATGAAGATATATGAAACAAGTACAATGCAATATTTATCATTTACCTTATTATAAGATATAACTATTTAAACAATAGTTATTTTATTCTAAATTTTTAAAACTCCCTGAGAACAAGAAAATTTACGTGGACTCATCTACGAAAAACTAGTTATACATTTTGAATTGACAAAAAATGCATTTTCCTAGCATTTCTTTAATTTCGACGTAATTTTATTAAATAGTTTGCGATTATCTGGATCAATAATTTCTTTAATTTTAGAATCAACAGAAAAATATCAAACATTATTTATTAAACTCTTTAATACTATTTTTGTGAATTCTCGAGAAAATGAATAAATCCAGTTTCATATATGGGTATAGTGAGAAAACGAACGCAGGTGTAATTTATCAGAAACTTTATTCAACTTGCAATGCAGTGTGTCCAAGCTCGACTGATTTAAATAGAGAATACGTATAAAGAAAAATAATCCATACCACAGTGGGTTTATATTAAAATTCTAAATAAGTTTTTTAATGCAATCAAGTTGCCGAGGAATGTGCAGTAACAACGCTGTCAAGTGAAAAGTAGTCCTTTTAATACACCGTATTTTTTTTTTTTTTCTTTTTAGATGTTAAATTAATATATATTACCATATTTACCGAAATGTCTTTATTTTTTTTAGATGCCAGGTCCTTTCAGGACGTAGGCGATCATGTCTCGACATCCCTCTAAACCTTGCAGCTTTCAGCAAGTTTTCCCTCCTTCCTTCCCAGATCGTTTCATCCACTTGCCGGGTATGTCACACGTTGTTTTGCTTTGTCTTTTTCCATTGTGAGTATCCGATTCTCCGGGCCCTCTTTCCTCATTATGAGTCCCAGAAACATTATTTGCCTCTTCCTGATATTAAATATAAGCCTCCTACTTGTTTTTCCGTGTGAGGCGACTCTAACAAGCCAGTTTAACAAAGGGCGGAGGAACACGCCCAAGAGGTGGTGTCTCCATAAACCACCATGGAGAAGGCCGGGGAAACAATTCACTATCAATTTAAGACAAATCAGTTAACTGAAGATAGACATCTGATTTCAGACATGTAATCCAATTTAATTAAATAAATTATTTTAAAAAAAAAAAAAAAATAAAATGTATTTAAAAATAACAGATACATTAATACATTCTGAGAGTGGTGAAAAGGAACTTTTTTTTTTCGTCACCTTTTGGGATTCCAGTCGAAATGACGGCGACGTTCGAGTTAAAGGCTGCTTTTAGCAAACTAGGATTTCCAACAAAGGCCCGGAAGAATGGATATATCTAACTAGAGGTCGTTTCTTGGAGAAAGCAACGGAAACCCTCCATTAAATATAAGACAAAATCATGGCCAATTAGATTTTTATTAGGAAATATATCACATTCCAAGATCAGCAGACGAGGTCTCTTCACTTCCCTCTATCCCTTGCCTCAATAAGTTCTTTCCTTCTAACACCTCCACCAGGTTCTGTTATCCACTTTCTTAAAGCCATGAGGAATTTGTTTTTACCCACTTCCTCTATTTGTTCCAGGCCCCTCCTTTTCATTATGTGTCCCAGGAATTTTAGCACCTCTTCCTGATGTTTGTTAACGAATTAAAGGAGACCTTTATGATATGTCTTAGCATCCTTTTAGAACCACATCTCCGCCGCCTCGAGTCTTCTAATAAAATCGTCTAACAAGGACAGATGACACGTAAGAATCAGATGAAAACCGCCTTTTTTTTTTTTCTCACCATTTTGCAAGTATTTCGAAAATTCTAAAGACTAATTCACTCCCCAGTTTCGAGTGAGAATAGCAAACCAAATGAAAACAATCCATCAAAACGGAAGAAATGATCAAATTTAGAGGTCGTTTCCAAAACCACCGCGGAAAAAAACGGGAAACCTCTCCACTATCAATAAAAACTGGGACAACTCAGATACCGGAATGTAAACGATTAAAAGTTTCTATATTTTACTAGGTGTCTATATTTCGGTATTACCTGCGGTGAATATATATATATATATATATATATATATATATATATATATGTTTTGTTACTCCCCCATTTTTCTGAAGAATTGTTTTTTTTTTTTATGAATTTCTTCTTCATATGTCTTTTATCACTCTATCTCTTTGAGAAAATATTTCAATTTATGAAGGCCGGGTCAATGAAGATTACATTTATAAATTGAATAGTATTCTTCGAATTAGATAATGGGAGTAAATATGTTAGCATAGTGCCCGGTTCACACTCCTCCTTGATATTTTGAAAAGGAGAATCTCTTTTTTTTTTGCTGTTTAGGTTTGGTTTCCCAGATCATTCTAAAGTCCTCCTCATCTCTATTCTTCTAACGTCTCTGCCAATATTACGACATTTTTTTTACTATTTATTTATTTTTCGTAATGGTGGATGTCTATCGCCATATTTTTCCCCATTTTTGAACAAAAAGGTTTATCCCTTGTTTCCTATTTAGGATTGTTCTTCCGGTTCCTTCTAAAGCCTACTTCAACCCTTTACTGCTAACGCACCCACCCACCCAAACTCTGATATTTTCTTTTATTGTTTATTAATTAATTAATTAATCAATTTTTTCTGAATGGGCGTAGACAGGTTCACTCGATTTTCCTTCTTCAAGATTCATAGAGGTTTATCCATTGTTTATCTGTTTAGGATTGGATTTCCAATCTAAAAATCTATTTACAGCCTAATAGCCCTTGATCTTGGGCCCTTCTTCAAAGCCTGTTCTTAAAACTATTTTAGAACAATGGAGAATTCTGAGTGTTCTTGAAAAAATATAAACAGCCAATTTTTTATCGTTTTTATATTTAGGTATTACCACTTTAGGGCAATATATAAACATTTTGTTATTAACTATCTTTTTGGAATTCCTTTATGATATGTCTGCTTTATCATTCTAATAAAATCTTCAATACCCGCGAGAATAGATGAATAACTTCTGTTTCATTCAAAGATAACAATTTCGCAAATGAAATAAAAACAAAAATATAATTTACTTCTCCTGAAAGAATAAAAACTACTGCAAAATTGTTTCCAGACAGTGCTTCTCCTGAATGAAAATTCTACAAACAATTTTCCAACGTAGGATTTTAAGTCTTTGATCTTCTCTAGAGAATGTCGACAGTAGATGGTTTTAAAGGAAATATGTGAGAACTCTTTGGCAGTGAAGGGACTGTATTTCTTTTACTAAGAATGGTGCTGATGGTGGATGTCGAGACATATTTATGTTTAAAAAGTAGGTTATGATTTTTTTCAGAAGTTCGGCAAGGCATAGTCTAGAACGATGTGAATCTGAAATGGTGAAAGAATTCATGGCTGTGAGCAATCCAAGATCTACAAACATTTAAATGAAGTGTTTAAACAGGGGATGGATAATCTGACACCTTAATCTATAGTTGCATTAGAATACGGAAATATGGCTTCCAAAAGCTCAGTATAGTATTAAGAAAACGGAAAATTTTGTTAGAAACACAAAAAGAGTAGTAAAATGTTTAATCCTCTACGATAATGAATGTTAAAACTGACAGACAACAGAAATGTTGTTTTAAAGAACTGAACATGGGAGTAAAAGGTAACTGCCGAGTGGGTACATAATAATAATAGTGTAGGCAAGTTAAAACAAACATTCTTTTGAAGATGTGCTACCGGTGAGGATGAGGATATATAGGTTGAATAGGGGTTTCGGGTCTTTCAACATCATGCCTACGCACGCTCCACGGTGACCCAGCCGATAATGATCGTGTATCGACTTGTGTACTTTCCGTCAACTACAATTTTTTCAGTCTTCTATGCTACACACCATGCAACCCTTCTTGGCAATTTATTATCCAATCCCGGATGACTTCCGGTTCACCAGCAATGGGCGCTCTTTCAAAAAAAAAGAAGACGATAACAACTGATTAAGAATATATAATATATATATATATATATATATATATATATATATATATATATATATATATATATATGAGAGAAATATGTTGTAGAGGTTCCAAGCAGAAAAAAGTATGTATATTAAAAAGAAGAGAAGAGAGGTGCCGCAAACGTTTTTGGTTGTAATGTGGATTTATTTAGAAAAAATATTATGCTTTGTTTTACATAATTGTACGACACGTGTTACTGGTCTCGCGACCGTCTTCAGGTAAAAGCGAAGATTTTCACATATTATTAAAAATAATTAATTTTTCCTTATGTTCAATGTTAAATATTCTCGATATGAGACATTTTCTGTTTGTGTCTTGGTAATCCGAATTTCTTTCTTGAATTTCTTCCTTGAATATATATATATATATATTGAAAAATATCAATAGGGGAGTATCAACTTTTCAAACACTCTGGAACTATAATATATATATATATATATATATATATATATATATATATATATATATATGTGTGTGTGTGTGTGTGTTTTAATATGTATAATTCATACACTAAGAAAATATCTCTGTACAATGGAAACAGAAAGGTTTCTTATATTTAAATTCAAGAGACAGTTGCACTTTGTAGGATAGATAGAATGACAAAGAGGACTTTGAGAATATTGACACTCAAAAGACATATTAAAGCGAAGAGGGGCAGAAGAAAGCAGTGAATAATGACTAACGAGCTTGTGGAAATGGATTGCCAAACGGAGAGTAACACGACAAATAGCACTCTAAACCCAAAGGATAGGAAACCGTCGAGGGCCATGATCACTAAGAACCTGAATGGAATATTGCACATAGAAGAAAGAGGAAGTCAACTTCGATGGAGACTATTTCTGCGTCGCATCTGATGGTGAAAGCGCGTCGATCATATCGATTTGATCGATTTTTGAACAATCTTGCCGATTCTTGAAGCACATTAGTGCTCGTAAGACTCATTAACTTCGACATCTTCGCGGTCTTCACAAAATCTTTTGTGCCTGGTTTTCAGGTGAAATCTAAATCGATTCGAATTTGTCGGAAGACTGAGTTACTTTCAAGTCACTCCGCTTTTAATTCATCACGATGACCTATCGTCATTCAACTGATCGGCCAGCAAATGGCAAAGTCTTTTATAATTGTAAGAGCGATAAAAGTCTTCATCTGTAGATTTAAACTGTCGTATTTCTTCTTGCGTATCTGACGGAATAAAGAATACTATATGCAGCTCATCAGTTATTTTTCATGGAATTTTATGCATTTTCATAATATCTTGGCAAATAGGCATTTTTATATTGATGTTATAGAAAAATAGAAATCTTTATATATATATATATATATATATATAATATATATATATATATATATAAGGAAAGAAGAACAGTTTTTATTGTTGTTTTTTTATTTTTTATTTTTACAAAACAGTGCTCCATGTAAATTTGAAGAGCATAAATATTATAAAGTAACTGATGTAAAATATGTTTTTTCGCTACACAGCAATAACCAAGTTTCAAAAACTTACGCTTAAAACTTCAATTTTAATTATATAATTAAATTAAAAGCATTAGTTCCGTTTCATCTTCAAGCGAATATATATATATATATATATATATATAATGTTCAAACAGGTTTAGTTAAATAATTTAAGCATACTATGTTTGTTTATTTTTGTTTTAATCCTTTCGAGTTGACAAATCAATTTCTTGGTAACCGTAGAAAATTGATTAAGAAAAATACCAACATTTTCTTTCAAATAACTTTTATTTTCCCAAGTAAATTCGGTCTCCTCTGGGAAGAGACTGAACACTCAGCAATTATCAGCAATTTGGACAACGCTGGTATGCCCAAAACCCCCGTCAAGATATCTTGTGACTTCCTATCCACTCAAACCAAAGAGAGCTTTGGAACAAAAACCTCTTCCAAATAAACCAATCGCAAACTTTGGGCAAACCCATTATTTCAGGCTTTTTTTTTTTTTGTACATATATATATATATATATATATATATATATATATATATATATATATATATGAATATGGGGAAGTACGTACTCATTTGTTCACTGTGCAATGTTAACTAGCTTGAAAAAAATGGACAATATTCTGAAATATGTGGAAACTGTGCCTACATTATTCGTATCAAAAAGTAGAAGTCTTACGATCAGCTTTTTGATTTTACTGATATATACCGGGTGCGATTGATAAATTGTCTTCTAAATCTAGTATTAACTGATATGTTTACCAAAATTACACAAAATATCTATTCAATATGATCGCCCTCCCCTCCCCTGTTAGGTGTTCAGTGACGTCAGTTCTCTGGTGGGTGCGGGATGCCTTTTGTTTCGGGTGTGTTTTTTTCGTATTTGTTGTTGTGTCTGAATAAGTGCATGTTTGAGTGAGTGATTGGATGAATGAATGTTTTTATATTATTAAAGTCCCGTATTAATTTCGTCCAGTTCACTTATGTCAAAGTCCCCACAGTCAGTGACTGTGGGGGGGGGTTTTGTTACTAACATTAGTTTTGTTTTGCTTCTTGTAAATAGTTTTGTATATCTTTGTAAATAATCATTGGTGCAAATTTTAAATTTGTTTTATTCAACTTCCCAATGGACAATTATTTGTACATATGGGGTCTAGTTAGGACTTTCATAGAGACAATGCGGTATTACGGTGGCTGTAGTAAGAAAGGTAAGCATGAATCCGTTGTTTTGGTATAAGGAATATTATTGTCTTGAGTCAGTGTTTGTGGCTAGCTAAGTTTAAATTTAAGACAGATGAAGACCGTCTCATTTCCCATTCCCCTTTTGGCCTTGTACCACATTTTCTATTTATACATATAAATATTGTATTGAAGGTTCCCTGTGTGTGGGAGCTATTTTGGTGTATATAGGAGTGAATAGTGATGGATAGATTCTTATGGAGAACGATTAAAACTGTAATGTATGAATGGATCATGAATCTGATGAGCTCGGTATAGGATAGTTAGTATTGACTAGCCTCAACCCATTTCTCTACTTTGGCTCTTGTTTCACAATTACTGTATGTATTTAGTAATAAATAACAGTTTCTCGGGGTTATTTGAAATCATTCATTTTCTTTAATGTGGTAAGTCGTTATTAGTCGCCTTCTTTCTCCCTCACCTTTTCTTTCAAATTTGATAACCTATTTTGAAACAGGTTGTAATTTTCTTTTTTACTTGAAGATATTATTCACACTGATCTCATTATTATTTTCGAAGGTCAGGTGAAGAATTGTTATTGAAAAATAAAGTAAATGAATAAATATAATCTCGTTAGCCTTTGGTTTTAAAAGAAAAACTGATTTTTTTCTAACGATTCTCTTATTTATATCTTAAGAGGAAAAAGAGAAAACCCAATTCTAGTTTATTTGTTGAGCTTGTATACTTATGTTTAGGGTGGAAATTCTGTGTCATAATATAACTGGTCAATATAGGTGGCTACCGAGTGACCAACATGTTTTGCTTCATGGGTAGCTGTCCAAAGCAATAGATCACTTACAAGTTCTTGTTTTGTTCACTAACTGTGTTCTGCAAAGCGCGTTCCACCTTCGCGTAAGATTATAGAAATATCAGGGATTGTTCTATACAGATGCTATTTAATTGGATGTTGTCTCCAAGATGTTAAGTATAGCTCTCAGCATCCAAGTGTCGGTTGCGTCAAGCTTTGACTCTCGGGTTTTAGTTAACCTAACGGTTTTCCGAATTTGATGCAGGCGTGATAGACCCATTGTTTGGTTTGTTTTGTTTTGTTTTACAGCATTTCAAGCGCAATGGCTTATTTAATGTAGAAAAGATTTTTATTGCTGGTAATATTTATTCCAAAAATGTATTGCTGAAAATATTTTTTTCTTTAAATTATATGGCTGGTAATATTTTTTCTCAAAAATGTATTGCTGGTAATATTTTTTCTCAAAAATGTATTGCTGGTAATATTTATTTTCCTCAAAATATATTGCTGGCAATATTTTTTTTCTTGAAAGATGTATTGCCGATAGTAATTCTTCCACAAAAAAATTATTGCCAGTATTAAAAACGATTTTTACACTTTAATAGTGTCTGGACTCCAGTTTGGGGGTTAACTATTTGCCCATAGTTGGGACCGTGACACATGCTACCACTCTGGGTCAGGGTGGGCCTGGGAACACCAGCATTTAAGAGGTGGGCCCACGTTCTTCAAAACCTTCTGATCAGAGGCGTTGCTGTTGGACGTAGTTTATCGTATTACATTGGACGAGATAGAATATCGCGCTAGCTCGACAGTATTTAAAAAAAATATACTTGGATATTTTTTCTCTATAAATTACGTCTTCTTGGTGAATTTTGGCTCGGTTATTTAAATTAAATAATATTTTTTTCATAAACATCGAAATACAGTTTGTTTTGCTGTTCGTTTTTCCTCTTTGATTTTTTTAATAGCTCTGTGATTTTCTCATTGATATTCCTATCCTGCTTGATTCCGTGTTTGAGATCTTTTGAGCCATATCCATCTAGTGGATTTTAAGCAGTTTCAAACATTTTCAGAGCATTCCTTTTCGCTAATCCTTTGATTCCAATTTTTGTTAAGTCATTGCACAAAGATTGTCCTACAAATCCTGTACATCATATCTTGATTGGTTCGTAGTATGTTTGTCATTCGTTTTGTTGACACTTTTCGGCCAGTTGTTGGCGGTTATCACGTTGCCGTCCGTTAACGAGTATCATGAACACTTTCCAAGTCACGCTCAGCTCCTATATTATTATCTGCTTAGCGCTGTTGGGGAAGGCTATTAGATATGAGCGACGTGCAGTTCATGCAATTTGTTCAGGGGATTTGAATTGATTTTTTTTAATGCGCTTTTAGCTGACATTCTGAAGCTGAAGATGGGAGACTAGATTTTTCAATTCCTTTTACTTATTTCTTTTTGCCCTGAAAAATTCAACATCATATGCTCTCCTTCATAGATCCTGGTTGCTCGACCGGATGACTGTGGTAGATGCATCAGTAATCACCTTTTTAATTTGTTCGTTTCTCCACCGATAAGATCTGTCGGTCAATGTCTTGGGGCAACCACCTAATATATATATATGAATGAAGAAGTATAGTTTGAAGGTCTACTATATTTATGGGATAAAGTGCT
>CAHIKZ030004777.1:727500-822500 GCA_903632075.3 Acanthosepion pharaonis
CAGCAATCCGTTTTCAAATCCCGTCCTAGCCTGCTGCGTTCACTTTCGCACCAAAGCTTTTCGGAAAAATAACAGGGTAGACTAGGCACACTAGACTTGAGTAGCAAGTCTAAGAGAAGGAAAACTATGAATTACAGGTGAATGTAATGGAAAAAAAATTACATTTTCCAAAGTAGGCATTGCAAGATGATAAAGTAAAAGAAAGTTGTGGAGAGCCATGATTATTTAAGACCTAAATAATAAATAATGAGCATTCCTATTCTACTGATTTTACACAATTGATTTTTTAACAAAAAATAAGGTTAATATGAATATATAACTTCATTAAATTTGCTAAAATTTGCGTACATATAAAAGACGTTCGAATGATACAATTGTGTAACTATGCAATGCTTTCATAATCACGCACGTACATAGATATATACATATACTCGCAGTTTGCTAAACGTATTGTCTTTATATATCTTATACGACTTTGGTTAAAAACTGACTCAGAATAGTTCCTGTTCAATATTTCTTTCTTTAATTTTTTTCTATTTCTCGGAAATTCTTCCGGTTCTCCAGCGAAAATTGTCCGTTGTTTCCGTTCTCCGCGTAATTTTCGATTCTCTATTTATTATGTTATGACAATATGTATTTGATTTTTTTCTGCTACGCGGATTCCTTTTTGGCTTTGGTTTTTTCAAATATCGACTCTCCACATATCATGTCAGTTTTTTTTTTTAAAAGTCTCATATCTTTTCGTTTTTAGTTGTGGAATAGATGAAGCATTTTCCGAAATTTGGTAAAATTTAATTGCAGTTGGGATTTTGTAGTTGATGTGTCTAATATTTGTAATTATTTTGTACAGTTAATGTGATAGAGTATTTTTCTATCATTGATAAATTTTAGGCAAGTTTTTTATTTTTTTTTTCGTTGGTAACGAGAGATTAAAGTCAAGAAGGACAGAGGAAAACAATGTCATGATCGCCAAAGTCCAGAAGGGATCTGTTTGAATATATTCTTTTTTTCTTGGATTTGATCTCCTTTCGCTGTTACTTGTACTTATGAAAAGCTTCAGCACGATAATTCATACCTGATAAAAGCAAACCTTTTTTGCCTTCTTAATGGATTTTAAATGAGATACGAGAACAGCGAAGAACAACGACAAGCCGACTTATTAACGCGATATTGCAAGTTATTCATTAACAGACACACACACATGCACACACACAGTTGCACACACACACATATATTAAATCTCTTTATTTGGCATTCAGCACTATAACTTGACAAGGCACCAGCAGTTTTGAAACAAAATCATATATATATATATATATATATATATATCTGTATGTAATATATATGATTATATATATATATCTGTATGTAATATATATGATTATATATATATCTGTATATATATATGATTATATATATATGTATGTAATATATATGATAATATATATAATATATATATATATATATATATATATATATATATGTATGTAATATATATGATAATATATGTAATATATATGATATATATATATATATATATATATGTATGTAATATATATGATAATATATAATATATATGATTATTATATATATATATATATATGTATGTAATATATATGATAATATATATAATATATATGATTATATATATATATATATATATATGATAATATATGTAATATATATGATTATATATATATATATATATGTATATTATATATGATAATATACGTAATATATATGATTATATATATATATATATGTAATATATATGATAATATATATATATATATATATATATATAATATATATGATTATATATATGTAATATAATCATATATATGAAAATATATACACACACAGATATATATATATATATATATATATATATATATATATATATATATATATATATATATATATATTGATTATATATATGACTATCCGATTTCCTGGCATTGCCCGGGTGTAGATTGTTTCAGTTGCATAACCACATCCGCTGTATATTCGCCCATGCTGTCAAGTAATGTCTGCCTACTTCCCCGCTTGCATGCATCCTCAGTTGATATACTAAGCTATCCCCACCTCATCTTTTTTTACGGTATGTCCTTCGCAAGTGTTTGATTGTTCGTAATAATGGAATTCCATCGATAAAAACTTCTTGTGTGGCCGTTGCTCGGGGTTACATTGTTTCAATGTTTTAGATATTCAATTAATTTCTTATAGCCGTAATAACTTACAAATAGTATGGCATTGTTTCCATATCTAATAATCAAACGAAAACAGGGATAAGGCGTCAGAGCTTGATTAAACTGCAAGTGCAAACGCAAGAACGCCGTCTCTTTCTTCGCACGTTTACCGTAAAGCTGGGGTTAATAAGAGGTTCTTCGAAAACGCTTCAATAATCCTTCTCAAACAATCTTTGTATCAAAGGTTGTTCGAATTCCAATTTCGGATGGACTCATCTGATGAAACGATTGGCTAAATTGCGAAAGCTGATCCTGGACCTAGTTTGCGGAGATTTCGTACACTTAACTGAAATAATCTAAACCAAACATTGATACAAGACAATTTGTCTGTCATATGTAATTTATGTGGCAAATTTGGAAAGCATCGGATTAAAAACCAGGGATTTATGACCGAAAAACGAACTTTTTGAACAGTTTTTCGTTGTTTTTTCTTATATGCTGGAAACCAAACAGGACGAAATCCACATGCTAGCAAATGTTTTGCGACGTGTTTGAAGAAAATTGGATAAAAATTGAGAAAGTTATTCAAGTTTTTATTTTAAGTATTACAAAAAACCCGATTTTTTCATAGTTTTTTCTAATTTTTTTGGTGTAAAGCCAATGACGCAGGAAAACTATCAAACACTCTACATTAACCTCGTAACATGACCTACCTTTTTTGCATTAAGGGCAAAGAACATGAACTCATCCAGTAAAAAAATTTGTTCGCGTGTAACTTGGTTTTTCGAAAAGGTCGTACCCACCTTCAGTTTTATCGATTTTTCTGCCAATCTCAGAGGTGGGGGTCTGGAGATTGATAAGTTGGTTTTGGTAAAGTTGCAACACGTATGTAGAATTTCATAGAAATCGGTTGGGAAATGTGGACGCGCATAAATAGCATACACACATACAAACACAGACACACAGACACACACATCATCTATTTTATAGATATAGATGCATATAATCACACACACACACACACATATATATATATATATATATATATATATATATATATATATATATATATATATATATATATATATATATATATGTGATAATATATGTAATATTAGTTTCAAATACTTAAAAATCAAGTTTAAAAGTTAGCTCCCGCGAAAGGATCTTGATTCTTGCATTGAATATATATTAAATTTTATTAATCTTGAACAATATTTTTCACAGAATTCAGTTTTCATCCAAACAATGATATAATTTTTCTATTTAGAACATATTGCGAAGTTGCATGATAAACAATCTTTGGTTTATCGATTCGAGGTCAGTACAAATAGCTTTCCATTACCAATGCTTGAACAACCAACATAGAACTGTCCGTGAGAAAAGCAGGGTTTCATCAGATGGAGTCCACTTACATTCAATGATGGCCCTTGGGAATTATTGATTGACACTACATATCTCACTAGAAATTGAAATCTTTTGGACTCAAAAGAAAGATCTGGAGAAATTTTTTTTTAAATTTCAACCTCTTTCCTGGATTATTTATGAATTCTGTTTCCAAGAGATGAGGAATCATCTTCTTGAAAATTAACCTTATTCCATTACAAAGCTTTGGAGGAATCCATATTTCTCAATAGCTTAATTGGCACATTTTCTTTTAGTTCCAGTTTAGTGTGATTGCATTCAGGAGGATGCAATGAGTTCTATTGGATAATTCACTGCCTGCGATTGTTCAGCCATAGTGTCAATGGAAAAATACTTCATGATGTTTTTTGGAATTTTGGGGAAAAGTTTCCAGTTGATGCTAACCATAGTTTGATTCTTGGGAGCTAATATGGCTATCTAAATAAGCCAGTTTGAATCCATGAAATGTTGGTTAATGTTTTATAAACATGGTTAATTAAGTCTTGAATACTCGAGACTGAAATTCCTCAAGAATTTGGGAGTTAAATATTTTGGTCCATTTTTGATGGTTCCATTGTCAAGCTGCAAGTACAAAGCAGCAATGTGTCGTGCCTCAAAGACATCAGTGATTCTAACTCTCATGTATGTTTTCAGGTTGAGTCTTTGAATATGGCTCCAGATGTAAGAATCTTTCAGGCAAGCATTGATTTCATCGGTTGGTGTTTCTCTGACAATAACTGGTAAGGTTTTGTCTTAAATTACCATAGGGTAGCACAGTGATACATTCCATGATTTGTGAATTCTGTCCAATGTCTTTGACTTTTTCGTCCAGGCCCTCAAATGATCGGTTGTGTGCCATGATACAGAAAATAAAGCTGGTTTCTTACAGTACCTCAGCAAAGATGGTTGCTCTTTTGATATTTTACATCGAGATTTCATTTCACAGCACCTTGAAACTTCCAGTGGAAGTTTCAAGGTGGTGTGTGCTGTACGTCCTCGAGGCATGAGAGTAGCAGCAATTTCACATGCTAGGGCTACTTTTCTGTGGAGTCTCACTGCAGATAAAAGAAAATTAGATACAAAATATTTATCAGTATCTCCAAGTGCATCCAAGAATAAAATATCTCCATTGTTGTTGCTGATGTCATCAAGGACCTACTGATACACTTGCTGTTGGTTTAGGTTCAATAGAGGCTCATAATTATGAACAAATTGTAGCTTTTCTTTCATGTTTTTCTTAAAATTTCTCTGTTGATTTGTCCAGTTCCTCTGTTTTGATTTGGCAGACCAAGATTGCTGAGATATCTTTGAGACAAGTTCATCATTTCAATTTCACTGAGAGCTATATTTGCAATCTGAGGATTCAATTCAATTCCAATCCTGGGTGAGCAAGTCTCATTTTGAAGATGATGAGATACTTTAAAGTTAGAGAGTTGTGTCCCTTTAATTAAAAAAGTGCGAAATGTATTTATGATAATATATGTAATAGATTTATATATATATATATATATATATATATATATATATATATATATATATATATATATATATAGAGAGAGAGAGAGAGAGAGAATCGTGTGGTTAGCAAAAGTCCAAATTAATGTTTTTAAACACACTATCTCCGACGACCTGATGAAGACCTCATATTTTCTACGAAATTTGTCGAACATTCAGGCCGGTAAATATAAGTAATACTGTTTATTTACAAATACGGTACATATAATCATAGTATGATAATATATATATATAGATAATCATATGTATATATATATATATATATATATATATATATATATATATATGCAAATATGTACATAATCACATGTATAATTATATATACACATATATTCATATGTATGATAATATATATGCTGTATAGTAATATATAATAGTACTTGAAATTGTTCATCTTAAAATGCGTTGCATATTTGTATACTACTTGGCTAAAAAAAATTATCTCCAAGATATACCCCAGATAACTTTTTTTTTATTTGCGGGGGGTGTGTATCTTTTTTCTCTGATATATATATATATATATATATATATATATATATATATATATATATATATATATATATATGTATGTATATAATGTGGAAAGATATGTAAGATAATATAACTAATTTTTAGTAAGAAAATCATTTTCCAATTTTAATGTACGACTAACAAAGAACATTTTAGTTCATGGTAATTTCGTCCCGAAAAAAATTGTCTCTCCATTCATTGCCTCACAAAAGAAATACATAATTGCGAGTGAAAAATAAAAGGAAGAAAAGCAGACTGTTATAATTTCATAGATGGAACAGCTGCCTTTTATCGTAGCTTTTGACTCTACTAGCCAATGAAAATACGCGTCTAAATCACGTGGTCAGTTAGCGACCAGACAAGAGAATAACCTCCCTAAATAGTGTTTCCTAACCTACAATTACTTCTATTCTCCTGAAATTTATCGTTTTTACTGACTGCTGATTTCTACCGACCACCTCACCCTGTCTCGCGTCGTGATTTCATTCATAGCTGTGTTATTTGCGAGCCTCCGTTGTATATTCCCATTTCTGAGACAATGCTTTCTTTGTTGTTGAGGTCGTGTTTCGAATGACTTCGTGAATGAGTGTGCTTTTTAGGTTCGTTTAGGCGAGCCAGTGTTCATACTAGCGCAAAATGTGAGACGAAAGAGAACCGTTACAGCAATTAATAAGGGTAACAAACGAAAACGAGTGAGTATATTAGAGAAAAAGTGAAGCTGAGACTTTAGAATGACGTCCAACATTGCATCTAACATAGTTACGTTAGAATAGTCATGTTATCCAACTGAAATCCGTTCAGGTTCACGGCAGTTAGGTCCATATTTCAAAGATTATCCAAAATCTTTTGATAAAGTACGAAAAAAAAAGAAAGAATTATTTATACTGCTAGATAAACCAGAGCTCTTGACATCTATCTAGAGTTCCCTGATAAAATCCAAATAAGAATCAGCACTATTATTAGTCCTGATCTGTCATCTCGGCTTCAGTTACTTTCGCACTGCCTTAAGTGTATTTCTCTGTGACTTTTCTATAAATACTTTCATGTAATTTGGATGATGTCTTCATTATCGTACTTAGACTCTTCAAATTTAAGCGCAATACTAGACTGGCGATAAGGCTTTTAGACTTGAGCTAATTAGATGTAACCTTAAATTTTGTCCTAACAGATGCGTTTCTCGCACTTCTCGCTTGTAGGTCTCCGTTGCGGCTACCCATTTTGAAGCCAACTTTGATCCGTAGAAATGTAAATTCAACGTCAATCAATATGTACAGTCCTCCTGATTATTTTTCCTCTGTTCTTGCTCTTTAGCTATGTTCATTTTTTTAATTCTTTCCCACCCAGTAACTCATTGCGTCTCGGTGGCTTTACTTCCTTGCTTTGGGTGAACTCGATTAAAAAAAAAAAAAGATGAAGTAAGTGGGATATTTATAGAGTATAAGCCGTCGACATTTCGCCAGAAAACGTATCGAGTAAGCGTACAAAAACAGACAAGGGCGTGTGACAAGGATGTGTCTTTATTTAGTCATTACAACATGTCAATCCGAAGAGAACTACAAGTCCTACCACAGGCCAGGGGTTATTATTGATGGTTACAACTTAAACAGCACAAGATACGCAGATAAGCTCCATGTTGATGCCAGAGATTGAAAGAAAATTGCTGGAACTTCGTGACGATTTATTATTATTAGAAGAAAGGACGGAGAATCAATTGTAAGAAAAAAAAAAGCATATATGGGGGTTAGCCTGAAGGTCAGCGTAAGAAGCGACTTTCGAATCGAGGACGTCAAAATCAAGCAAATACGAGAAACTATCTATCTAGGATATTTCAGGATTGACGGCAGAAAATGTGACAAAGCAATTTGAAGAAACATTCCAGAAACACATTTTTCTTTTAAATTAGCAACAATATATTTTATCATGTAGAAAGTATATATATATATATATATATATATATATATATATATATATATATATATATATATATATAAAATAAAATAAAAATACGCTTACTCTGAAAGTATAAAATTATAGCGTCCTGGGTAAAACGATAAACTACATCCGCGTCCTGGGTAAGACGATAAACTCCATCCGACAGCAAGGCCACTGATCAGGTTTTGAGAATTGCGGAACCAATTTCTGGTGTTCCCAGGCCCACCCTGACTCGCGGTGGTAGCACCTGCTAGGGTCCCAGCTATGGGCAAATAGTTAATCCCCAAACTGGGTTCAAAACACTATGAAAGTGTAAAAATGGGTTTTAATATCAGCAATATATTTTTTGAAGGAAAAAATACCAGCAATAAATTTTTGAAGGAAAAATATTACCAGCAATACAGTTTTGGAAAAAAAAATATTACCAGCAATAAAAATCTTGCCTTACTTAAGTAAACCATTGAGGTTGATATGCCGTAAAACAAAAAAAATGAACATAACATTATGTATAAAATATATCTTTTTGAAAGCATAAAATTAAATATGAAATATTTAAATTTCGTCATTAAATAACCCATAGAGTTTGACAGGCATTTGAACAAAATCAACCAACCAAAATTTAACTATCTGGTTAGTATAGCAAGATTAAATTAAGGTTAAATTACTTGAGTGTTTCTGAAGTTTCTAATTCGAAGTTCGCGAATCTGGATTGCCTCTCTTGCAGACAATTATATATTCTGGCTTCTTATAGTTATTGTTTAGTCCTTTCTTCTTTCTTTACTTCTGTAGTTTTTTTTTTTTTTAAGAATGAACTGTAATAATAATAGACTGTATAATATAAGTAGTCTATATTTTGATAATCTAAATGAATTTGAAATAACATTAAACAGATCTACACACTTTCGCATCAATAATAGAGATATTTACATTTAGATTGCTTTAACACCGAAATGCATTGGCTTTGCATGAGGAAAATAAACACTACCAAAACACTATAAACAATATAAAAACTACCAGGCGATTTATAATATTTTTTTATCTAGTCTGGCAAGAGAAGTTATAGCATTCGTGGCATAACGGGACCCTTTGTTAAAACACGTTATCTTGTCTGTGGTAGCGAAAAGGTGAAAAGAACGTTTTACATTTAAAACATATGTAATCCCTATCTATAAAAGGCAGGATGTGTGTGTATGTGTAACGAATGCACGGCCACAATTTTCGACGGATCTGCACCAAAATTTACAAGCACATTGCTCCAACTTGGAAAGGCCAAGACCGACTTTGCATTTCCCAACTCCCATCGATAGTGGAAATAATCAATATTTCATGCTTCTACGGCAGTTTTCATGTAGCTTGCGGCCATTTTCTACTGGCCAGAGTGAGAACCTATAGCTGGCTACCACGAATAGGAAGGAAGATTCTGACAACTGACACGAATGTTACCTAGCATGCTAGCATGCAAAAAAAATATCGATAGCTGCATTCGTCACAAGTGGGAAAAATTTAAATCTACATGGCACTTTACTCCAATTGTCTCATTCGCTTGCTTAAACTCAATGTTGATTTTTGATTCCGCAGAATTGGGTTCGGTGTGAAAAAGTATTTGTTGTTGAAATTCTTTTTTCATTCGGTTTTTCCAGTTACGAATCCTTTTTTTTAAAGCTGATCGTTTTGTGTTCATTTTGATTAGTTCTTTTTTCGTAACAGATTTAATGCTTAGTATATAGCTTAGTGTGAGATAGGCAAGAAGTAAGGCATGTAGCAACATCAGCACGGCAAACGGAACTCCTTTAAAGGCAAGGAAGGGCAAAAATATTTTAAGTCAAGTGATAGCGATTGCTGTATGAGTCGTACGATTTTTGAATCAAGCACGGGCAACGGCCATGCTAGTATATATATATATATATATATATATATATATATATATATATATATACGTGTCATGCTTTGAATATTGCTTCCACATTTCCGCTGCTTACGCTTTATATTTAGTGATTCTTGGTAAAATATAAAGAAGAATCAGCAATATTATTGGTCTTGACACGGGGTCTGCGCTTTGGTCACTTTCCTACCACTTTAATATAGCTTCCCTGGGCCTTTTCTATAAATACTATCATGCTAATTGTTCAGATGAACTCTTCGTTATGATTCCTAGAATTTATGAATGTAAGCGCATTACTAGATTGCCGGCCATTTCTCATCAATTCACTGTTAAATTGACTTGATATAACAAATGCGATATCAATCGCTATCTATTATCTTGATTAGTCTTTTATCTTTTTGAGGTTTAATATTTCTCGTTTTTTTTTTGTTTTTCCACACTCAGTACTTCATTGTATTGTACTGGCTTTACTGCCTTGCGTGGAGTGATATCGTGCGGATGTATTACGCACGAACATACATACATACATACATACATACATACATACAAAAATACAAATCCCATATAACGCCAAGCATTCATTGGTTAAATAATCACCACTACGTTATTATAGGAAATTTACAAAGCGCAGTAATTTGACAATTTTGTAATCGCTCTATTTTTAAGTAGTCAATTTTGTGCACTTTTGGGAGAAACGGATCACAGAAGCTTTCTTAAGTCTTCCCAAAGCTCAGATCGTTTGCACGTGAAGAATACTTCTTCCCGCGCCGCGATTTGGAGCCTAAGGTCGCTTATTTAAGCCATGGTCTTTTTCATCTCATTAGTGGGAAATTCAACTGCCAAACGAATCCACGACATTTGAAACCATACGCCAACTTTCTCACTCACACACACACACCACTCACATGCTGAACATACCTTGTACACACTCACATAAACTCTTTTTACGCAGCAATATCTTTCAAGAACAATCATTACAAGAGACTCTCATGAACATTCTTCCAGTGAACTTTGGAACACTAAAATAACAGTTAAAGAGAGACAACTCTTGGTTAATTTAACCTTTTAATACTTAAGTTCATGCTTTCGTTCACATTGTCGTTTGATATTGTACATCTTGTTAGATAAAATTTTATGTGTAACAATGTCTTTTGGTTATCTTTTCAGCGTGAACCTTGTTTCCTAATCTAAAGTTAAATTAATGCGGTGAAGTCCGCCACAATATCATTAAAAACAACAAGCAATATATATATATATATATATATATATATATATATATATATATATATATATATATAATTTATTTAAAATATGATTCCAATGCTACATAAGAGTTCTCATGTTTCATTATTTACCTAACGAGTTCTTTCCTATTTTCTATATATTTTACACACACACACACACACACACACACACACACACACACACACACACACATATATATATATATATATATATATATATATATATATATATATATATATATATATATATGTACTTGCAGCTGTATCATGTTGAAACACCGGTTCTCGTAAGTTAAATTTAAGCAACGTTGATGGATGATCGTTTGGAAATAACTGTTGCTTTAAGCTTACATGCGCTGGTGATGTGATGGATAATGGCTCGCAATCTATTAATCGAAGATTGGGTTTCAATTCTCCTTGGTTTCGTTATGTTCACTTATGTCCTTTGGAAAGATATGGATCCACCTTGTCTTTCCAAGCTATGGGTTAATTAGGAAAACTTTTATCACTGGACCATCACTTTTATCACTGGACTAAAAAATAATATTCTCACAATCTAAAATATTTTCAGTCTTTAAATAACCTGCAAAGTGTTAAGCCGCAGAAAACGAATCAAATAATCCCAAACAGAAAAGAAATATAAAACATAACATCCACATTTCGCCAGAATGAAAATGGATACGTGAAATGGCATGTCTACGATTGATTGATTGATTTGTTTAATGACATATCAACTGCTTATGGGTCATTTTAAAGCTGGAATGCTATTTTTATTTTATTTTAGGGGGAGCTTTGTAGAAATAAAAATATGTTATTCTGCTTTCATGGTTAAATAAATGCTACCTGATACTCAGCTTTTGTGCATATACACGTTTGTGTCGAAATAGTTACTCGAGACAGTGATATGTGTATTTAATACTGTAGTTTTGCTGGAGATATACTTTGGAAAACAGTTTTATAATTTTTAAAGAAATCTTAGAATATTATATGGACTGAAAGAGTTCTTCCACGTAGGTTAGTTTTGTATGACGGCATATTAACACCTCCATGGGTTATTTAATTTAAATATTTTGTACATACTTTCGGTCATCATTTTAGATCATAAACTATATTGTTGGCAATTTTACTATAAAAATGTACAGGTGCTACCACCCCGGGTCAGGGTAGACCTGGGAACAACAGCAATTAAGAGGTAGCGCCTAACTCTTCAAAACATCCAATCTCGCTGTCAAAATCCTTGCTGCCGGATGTAGTTTATCGTCATACCCATAACGAGCATGTCTATCCAGGAACGTTCTAGTCTATAATTAAAATGTGAATATTATATATATATATATATGGACAGCAACTATTAATTTATACGGGTTACATTTAAAGTGGCAGAAAAGGATATATTTTTTTTATTAATTTTTGTAATGTTCTTAAAGTGTTCCTTTTTGAGGTGAGAAGTTAGTGTAGAAAATGTAATGTTCTTAAAGTGTTCGTTTTTGAGGGGATAAGTTAGTATAGAAAATGTAATGTTCTTAAAGTGTTCGTTTTTGAGGGGAGATGTTAGTATAGAAAATGTAATGTTCTTAAAGTGTCCCTTTTTGAGGTGAGAAGTTAGTGTAGAAAATGTAATGTTCTTAAAGTGTTCGTTTTTGAGGGGAGATGTTAGTGTAGAAAATGTAATGTTCTTAAAGTGTTCCTTTTTGAGGGGAGAACTTAGTGTAGAAAATGTAATGTTCTTAAAGTGTTCCTTTTTGAGGTGAGAAGTTAGTGTAGAGAATGTAATGTTCTTAAAGTGTTCCTTTATGAGGGGAGAAGTTAGTGTAGAAAATGTAATGTTCTTAAAGTGTTCCTTTTTGAGGGGAGAAGTTAGTGTAGAAAATGTAATGTTCTTAAAGTGTTCCTTTCTGAGGGGATAAGTTAGTGTAGAAAATGTAATGTTCTTAAAGTGTTCGTTTTTTTTATGAATGTCAGCCCAATTAAATTCGAAAAGTAAATACTCTTGTTAAAGTTATGTGTTAGCTTCTTGCAGTATATTGTAGTTAAACATTAACATGTAGAATCGTGTTTATCCAGTAGCGTATATACTCATGTATAAGGCGACGTCATGTTTAGTGCAACCCATGAATTGATCCTACCATGATAGTATTTCAGAACATTTATTTTGCCACTAGATATTTACCGTATATACTCATGTATAAGGCAACTTCGTATATAGTGTGACCGCTGGATCGATCCCAACATGGTCGTTGCAATTTCTTTCTCTATTTCAGAACATTTTTTATCTCGAGATATTTACCGTATATACTCATGTATAAGGCGACTTCATGTATAGTGTGACCCCTGGATCTATCCCAACGGGATCATTATTATTTCTTTGACTATTTCAGAACATATGTTTTATCTCTACATATTTACTGTATATGCCCATGTATAAGGCGACTTCATGTATAGTGTGACCCCGAAATCGATCCCAACATGATCGTTATTATTTCTTTCTTATTTCAGAAGATGTATTTTATCTCTACATATTTACCGTATATACTCATGTATAAGGCGACTTCATATATAGTGTGACCCCGAAATCGATTCCAACATGGTCGTTACTATTCCTTTCTCTATTTCAGAACATTTATTTTATCCCTAGATATTTACTGCATATACTTATGTATAAGCCGACTTCATGTATAGTGTGTCTCCTCTATTTTTGGCGGGGAAAAAAACTGATTTTTTTTCATATAGTTCTTGTATAATGGGGATTCCAGTTTCTGAGCAATATTAATGGGCCAACCGTAGTCAAATATTGCAATACTGGGTATCATCCTGGACATATTTTATCGAAAAGAAATAGTCTTAATTCTTTTTGATCCAATCCACCCCCAATCGGTGAGAAATAAACACTTACTGTAAAATATCTGATGCAAAGATTTAGATAACCTACTTTTGTTGTCATTCATGCCGGAATAAAGTAGCTATTTTACTCAGGGCCTGTCTCCTATGTAGACTTGGTTTCTTCCATTTTGTTCGCTGTACAGTTAATACATTTTCAGTAAATAAAAAAAAAACTATCTGCATCGCTACATGGTAAACAGCATTTTCCTGTAACATGTACCGTAATATTTTGAATATAATTTATATATGAATCCTCCTCATTATCAACCTTTGACCTCCCTATGCTTGATCTGATCTCCATTGACAATACTTTTCCACACTGTTCGGTCCTGCATTGCTGTCTTCAGATCCCCAATGTCCAACGCTGAGTCTCGAGCAATGGTGTCTGCGAAAGTTAATCTTCATGAGAAGACACTTCAAGAAGGATGCCATTGGAGTAAGTATGAGAAATTTCCCTGTCCGCTCGGTGGCAGTGGCTGGCAATCTGTTATCGTTTTTGTTTGAGCTCAAGAGAGATTAGTCACAGTTCTCCGTAATTTGTATTAAGATGTTCTGGATTTTTCTAAGTAGATTTATATGTGTTCCATCCAGTCGTCTTTCTTTTATATGAAGAGTGGAATATTTTAGAATACCCAACAATTTTGTTGATTCCTATTGATAATATTACAGTAAATCGGAAATAATGATTTCTAGAATTAACATTCATTTGGTATTTGAACCTATGAAATCATAGATTACTGCTAATGAAAATGCATGAATTTTTACCTGTCGATAAAAGATTACAGGTACATAGTGCGACAACCTACGATTGCGATAAAAAAAATGAATATAAAAACTCGCACTATACTCGGATATATAAAGTATTATGAGATTTTGGATCTCTAGTTTAATTTTTGTTTTGTCAGACGGAAAATGTAGAAAGAGATGTAAAATGTGATGCCAACAATCTGAAAGCGCATTGCAACTACGAAAGATGCCTTCTCAAAGCTAAACAAAGCACCGAGAAAACAGGAAAATGTCGTTGAATGCGAAGAAGTATCGAGTTGTTATTTAATTTCAGTTTTCCTATATGGCAGTGGATCCTGAACAATTTCATCACAGATAAAGAGGAGATTTTAGACAGAAGAATGCTGAGAAAAGCTAAAAGAGTGTTCATTTTATTTAAAATTAGAATCAGAAAGAAAGAGTTGAACTCCTTGAACACGTAATGAGAAGAGAGAGCTTGGAAAACCTGATACTCACAGGACATACTGAAGAAAAAAAAAAGACCGAGAAAATGAACAACTTAACTAACGAGCTTGTGTAAATGGATGGAAGGCGAGTGAGTGCGAAGGATAGTAAACATTCTAAGCATTTATAAGAGTTGCAAAGGATAGGATGTTGTGGAGAGGCATGATTGCTCGCATCCTGAAAGAACAGAGCACATAGGCAAAGATGAGGCTTAGTTTAAATTGTAGTCCTACAATTGAACGTGTTTTTATTAGTGATGATATTCACTAATTATCCTTTTATAATAATTATAATTTATTTTGGATGTATCTAAATGCTCATTCGAACGGAAGAATTACGCGTACTTAAGATTATTAAAAAAAAACCCTGCAGAGTGTCCTTCGCTACTACACTTCTGTGACCCCCCCCAGGCATTAGGGTTGGAAGTAAAGCACAAAAAAGGTAATTATGAATGTTCATTTCTTTAATAGAACATTGAAGTCAAATGGGAGAAGTATTCGATTGATGATTATACACTTTCTGCTATAAATAATAAAAGCGTCATATAATATACATAGATAAATATGCGTGGTTGTGATTACAAAACGGTAAAGAACTAAATGTATATTATTTGTATAAACTTTAGCTGCGTCAATTTGCATCATGCACTGTTTTTGCCAACAAAATTCACTGTGCATTATATATATTGTTGTGTTAGGATCCACCTAATTTGCATAGTGGAGTACCGACCATATAAATATGGTTGGTACCGGGAAGAGAGGAAGGAATCAAGAGATTCAACCAGAGACTCTGCCCGACTGCGACTCAGTCAACACATTCTCCAGGAACGGTCTTACCAGCAATATACAAAAGACTATATGTAAATATTGTGTACACTTTCTTGTTTCAATACATTTTGTTCTAAGTACCTTTTGGGTTGCATTATTATTCCATGCATTAGTCAAGTTTCAAATATATATATATATATATATATATATATATATATATATATATATATATATATATATATATATATATATATACTTATTGCAAAATAAAAGCATGATGTGATATAGAGGACGTAAATCCTCAGCTAACATACTTTTTCCTTTTTATTTTATATATATATTCGTGTGTGTGTGTTTATAAATATAAAAGTGAACATTGAAGTCAACACTTAGAGGCGGCAGATTGTTTCAAATTGGACACAATCAGCGGCCTGACGATTGCGTCTAGCATGAAACTGACTGTCGCATCTAAGTGTTGACTTCAATATTCACTTTTATATTTACACAGGCTCTATCTCTAATACTGAGCACTTTATCCCATAAATATAGCACACCGTAAGAGTATATTTGCTCATATATATATATATATATATATATATATATATAGTTCGACCCCTAAATCTATCCTGCCATGATTGTTACTATTTCTTTCTTTATTTCAGTATATTTATTCTATCTCCTCACATACCAAAAATGATTATAAATACTCGCCCTAAAGTCGAGTATATAAGGTAAACAGTACATACAAAACAAAGTAATAAGGTTTACTTATTGTCCTCCTCTTTTACAAATCTGTTTAATCTAAATATTTCATTTTGGAATATTTTACTTTTTAATTTTGCTAATAAAAATCCAAAAATAATAAAGATCTCTATCGATTTGCTTTTATTTCCAAACTGATTGGACGGTTGGTCTTTGTCTTTAAAGCAAAAACGAACTTTTTGCCGTAAAAGCTGAATCCGTGATAATTCGATGATTATGCAACTATACGATATTTCAAACAAATAAAAAGAATAGGAAGATGTTCGCCCACATCTCGATGAGACACGGGACATAGAAGAAGAAGAAGAAGAAGAAGAAGAAGAGCAACAATATTGAATTGCTTTGTGGTTGTGAATTATCGAGTTATTCACAATATGAAAAAGGCATTGTCTGACAAGGTTATTGTGCGTAATCTATGCATAAATTTATTAAAATATTTCAAAAATTTAAATAATTTCGAAGTATCACAATATATACCTGGTTCCGCTTATACATTGACCCTTTATTCATTTTATAATGAAATGAAAAATTAGGTTTTGGTTAGTGAATGTTTACAGCCTGTTAATGATTGTTGTAATTATTGACAATATAGTGCATATTTTAAAATTCAAAATGGCCACCATTTAGCCTCAATATAGATCTCATCTGAGCTGAAGTGCTTTACTTCTTTCCCACATCTTCGATAAAATTGTCTTGAACATGATCATGATTCTTGTAACTCATCAGAATTGTAGGGATACCGCAGTAGAAGTGGCGTATCTTGGGAAAGATAGTCTGACGGTGTCCAAACAGACTGGTTTGAATAGTGAGTTTTCCTTCCCCAAGACATTGGTTACTACCCAAAGATATAGAACCCTGTCAGTCCTGCTATTTACCCATAGCTGGGGGTAGAAATGATGAATTCATACCTTTCCCAAGGATATTAGCACGTAAATGAAAGTAATGGACTCAACTGGAATTCGAACTCGGTTCTTCGATTTCTTAATCCTAGCCGCAATCTATTAATCCAGGTTTACTCATCAAATAATAAAACGATTTTCTTTCAGGTCTGGCGCCATTGATTATACGTGGAAATATCGTTCTACAAAATACCGTATAGCAAAACTTATTTAATTTTTGATTTAATTTCAGTGCTTGATGGAGGTCAAATTGACTCATCAAGATATACACGGGAACGCCTTTTGTTCCAGTTCTTCGTCAAACTGATAATTGTGTAAAGACTCGAGCTTAAGTGAAGGGATGAGGAAATAAATGTGAATAGCAGTTTACTAGCAGATGTTGAAGGGAGATGTATTGCTCTGGTGTTAGTCACATTTGGCAGTCATAGCGGCTTCCAAATTTACGTTCATTTCTTCTTCAATGAACACCAAACGCCAATTTCAATCCCGAAGCAACAGCAGCCCCAACGAAGGCACTGATTTTTTTTCTGTCACTTGGACTGTATTCTGACGTATTTCGTAGTGATTAATGGTGAAGTGGGTGGCGTAAACCTTATCGTTTTTGTAAGCAACCACAGCCTCCAGAGTGGAAATATTTTCGTCAGAACAAGCAACAACTTCCTCTGAGGCACGCTGCATCTCTTCCAACATTTTGTTTCCTGTGGAAGCACTTGAGAGCAACTCTCGTCGTTGAATATTGTATGGTTTTAGCCTTAAATACTCTTTCACCCTTTCGTCATCTTCCTCATCTTTCATTTCACTCTATTCTTGACTACTTCAATGATTCCCTTGGTACGAATTGAAAGCTTTCTCCCTTAAATTTAGTGGGATTGCTTGCTCATCTTGAAATTTGTCTACACATTAAAACAGTTTTTTTTCGCAATATTTTCAAAGCTTTTTATTACTTCACAATTATTCATACTAGCTATTTTGAACTGGTCAATTTGATCACCTTTTGTTTGATTTGCCATATTTAATTAAAGAAGAAAAATTTAAAAAAAAAATAATGTTAGGAAGATTTATCAAAGGGTATATTTCAATTTATGTTTAAGTAATTGGTAAATAATTATGTCATCTATACATGTTTTCGTAACACTGAATCATTTCGTTTACTTTCTTTGAAGAATGAGACGCATCGGTACTATTTTTCCATTGTCTATTTTGTTCAATTTGTCTTCTCTACAGATATATTATGAGAACTTTCACACATTGTCGACAAGGAAAACAAAAACACACACAGTTCCAAAAATGGAAGAAAAAAGTTACTAATATACAAAAAGAGGCTTACACAAGAGCGCCTTTGAACATTTTTGAATTTTGTGTAACTATACAACATTTCGTTTTTTTTATCATCAGTTACCCTGATAAAGTCGAATGACGAAACGCGTCGGCATGGACTAAGTATTATTTTCCGATTGTCCATTTTATTCAGTTTGTCATCTCTACAGATTTATTCTGAGAACTTTCGCCCCCACACATATATATATGTGTGTGTGTGTGTGTGTGAGTGAGTGTACAATAATATAGTTAAAACTTTATTTAGCTTGTTGACAGTGGGTGTTAGCTATGAACAGTGGATGATCTCAATCAGTCATATGCTTAATAACCGGTCTTCTCATATATTGATAAGAAGACGAGCGACTCTTTTTGTCTTGAGAATGTTATTGAAACATAAAACCGGCTGTCGCCATACATACTATATATATCCGCAGCTTCGCACTGACGAAACTTGTCAATCCTCTTGCTCTTCTTTCGCTATTTGCATGGCAAATGTTCTGACGGGCATTATTCCTTAGATCCACCAGTACTGACTGTAGCAGCTAAAACCCACCATGCCACGTGCACGGGGACGAATTATCTTCATTTCCCTTGTATTCCATTTGTAAGAAAGAAGTTCCTCTCAAACCGCTTCTAGCTAATAACTACTATTCCTAAAATAGTGATTTTCTTTATCACGGCAATTGTAGCCTATTCAAATCTAGGGTAAAATGTTTTCTATCCTACATAATCTCATAAGCTGCACTGTTTACCTTAATCTTCTTACGTTCATAAAAAATCATGCAGTAATCCTCTATCTTGAGTGGCTCTTTTACCGTATGCTTAATATCCTGAATAGAGGCGTTTGTAGATCTAAAGTGATTTAAAGTTATCGCGACTCCAAGGCTGTCGTAATACAAAGCTGTGATTCGAACTAGGGTCGGAAGATTTGGCTATAATTTGGGTCCCCTCGCTTGCAGTATGATGATTTGGGGATTCCGATATAAGGCAAAAGAAAGACAATGAAATACTCGTAAAAATATTTGCAAGTAATTCGTACACTGTTTCAGTTAAATGAGTAAGATCACGTAAAATATAATTCAGGCTTACGGCCGCATCACGATGAAACACCAGTTCCCATACGATCACCGAAGTTAAGCAACGTCGAGCCTGGTCAGTAACTAGATGGGTGACCGCTTCAGGATAACAGGTGTTGTAAGCTTGGGTGTTCGGTTAATGCCGCTTCTAAACCTCGAAGGACACACACAAAGGGACAGATAGATAGATAGATAGTTAGAGAGAGGAACATAAGCAGCTTATGTCACTCCTTTTCCTTTTATAGTCCTGAATAGAACACCACCTAACGACGTTAAGTAAAGTATATTGTTATACAAGTTGGGGTGATCCCCCATAAGAGATCGATTATTATGTGTAGTCTTCTATAAAAATTGTAAGCACACTGTAATAGTTAGGTGATTCAGAGATCCTGTTTATCTACATCCCCGAAAAACTTGAATTTTGAACGACCTTTATAGTTATCGTATTATGATAATTAAAAGAAATAATAATTGAGACGTTTATTTGATTAATTATAGCTCAGGATTTATTAATTTATTAATTAGAGAGACTAGTTCCATTTACTGGTGGGATCGTTATTTTCACTTACGCGCAACAACCCGAGGTGAATTCATGAATCCACCTCTTTTCTCCTCTAGCTATGGGTTAATTACTATGACTTCTATTACTAAACCGTTATTATCTTCAACAAAATAACAATTATTACAATTTAAAGTGTTTTCTGTCTTTAAATAATCTGTCGATAAGCCGTAAAAAACAAATCATTTAATGCACTTCCGCACTAGTACTCTTGAGAAAGACGCAAATCCCTCTAATCTGACCTTAGCTCTGAATAGCAGTGTAGGCAACGCTTTCAAGCTATGATTGGTAACCAGTCTGATATAAGGGGAAATCAGAACCAAACTCATTGAGTATACAATGAGAAGCCATTGCAGTATATTCCCCAAGAATGCATGGTAATTCGCATATGATGAAGGAAACTTAAGGTCCATAATCGCCTACGTCTTAAAGGGACATGGCATTTACAAAAATACTACGATGTGTAAACGATATTATTGACAGCGTTCCAGAATATATAGTATGAGAAATATATGATAATTTTGCTTTTGACTTTTGTGATTAAGGATTGTCAATATGCTTTGATGTTTTTTTAAATTATTTCACCCCAGGGAAAGCGACAAAGCCACGAAGACTCGGAGGTTACTGAGTGTGAAAGAATATAAAAAGAAAAACACAAGTAGCGAGAACAATAAAAGAACATGAATTAAGAAAACAGAAGATAACGACTGTCATTTTATTTAAATTTTTGAAGATCAAAATTGACTGTAAATCAAGAAGCCAGCAGTGTTCCACAAGCGAGGAATGGAAAGTAAGTGTTAGCATAGAAGTTATGGTTCCATCTAATTATTTCAGCTGTAAAATTACACGATTCTAGTTACCATATAGGTAAGCGTATCAGAACTATTACTATGAAACTATTTATAGAAAAGGCACGAGGAAGCTGCATTGCAGTAGGGAGGGGGGGAGTGGCCGAAACCGAGATGCCAGGTCAGGATCAGTGATATTGCAAATTCTTCTTTCGATTTTATCACAAATTTCTAGATATATAGCCGGAGCTCCAGACCGGATGGGACAGCAACATTTAAATAATGGAAGAATGGTAAACTTATCAATAGGAAAGACATATAAGAGCGAGACAAATTGTCTAGCGTGACACTGGGAAGAGACACTTTCATCAGCAGACACAGCAATTTATTCAATATAATTTTTTCCCTTCATGTCAGAGAAAAAACATACAAACACATGCCCTCGCCTTATACAGAGGTTAACACCAAAATGATTCAAATCGAATAAAAGCAAAATTTTCCATATATTATATTAAGCTTTAAACCGTGGTAACTTAGAAATTGTCAAATATATCTTATTGGAATTCTCCGAGGCTTTTATAACACTATTGGTCTCTACTTTTAGCAATAAGAATATATAATTATTCTCCAACCTTAACAGAAGAATCGGGATGATATCGATCATAAACGAAAATGACATGTTCAGCATTAATTAAACATAGCCAAGGATCAGAAGCTCCTGATGGACTGAAACGATATATATATATATATATATATATATATATATATATATATATATATATATATGTAAGCAAATATATGGATATAAATCCGACAGTATGAAGAAAATATATACGAAAAAACAAACAAAAATCCTTATATACAATTATGCTGTTTTAATGTTAATATGTCAACGTCGGACGTTTCGGTCTAATAAACCATCTTCAGGACATATTCATAAATTATAACATTATCAATACAACATGACAAAGACGATGTACATAAGAACAAGACTTATCCAAACAGAATAACTGTTCTTATGTACATGTTAGATGAACAACTCATTAAAACAGAAATATTGTTAAATGTCTTCTCAAAAAACATAGAAAAAAGAAACCCAATAAGGTTAGAGGATTTTTAGATATTAAATATTATCTGAGATGGACAATTATATGGTTCCACGATTTAGCCATTTTTGCTGTTTACACCCGGTAGATATTGTTATTGACAAAACAAGTAGTTTAGTTTGATAAAATATATTTTGACGGACAGGTGCTATAGCTTCTTAATGGGCAAGGTTGTTGTTTTTCAAAAGAAATGTAATTTAACACGCGGAGGAATTTTAAGATGATTTTTTGCTCTCACCATAACCTTCTAAATTATTTACGTGTGACCTAATAAGAGACAAAAAAAAAACACGTTGCCTCACATGTTTCAGCCTGTCCGGGGAACGATACGAAAGGGGAAAGTGTTTTCAGTCCCTAGGAGTTCACTACTATTAGATGATAGATGATAGATAGATAGATAGGGTGATTGAGAGAGACTGGAAGAGAGAGAGAGAGTTAAAGAGAGAGAAAAACGTAAATAAGGGTTGAGTTGGACTTCTTATTCTAATTGATCTCTTTATTGTTATAAAATGTTGAAATAAAAAGACGTTGTGGTCATTTATAAAACCTCTAAGTTGTAACCTCCTGATTTAGTTTTGAATTTCCAATGTTTTATAATTTTTTACGATGATAATTAAATGAAATGATGATTTGATCTTGATTGCTTAATTGATCCATGAAGAAATGGAACCGACAAGTTTGTATTGAATGTCATTGTATAAATATACAAAAAAAGTAAAAACAAAATAAATATATTCCTGCATGGCATATGTTTACGAAGAAACGAAAGAAAAGATTAGTTTTCACCTCTTTAAATATGAAAAGAGTTTTATATATATATTAAAACGTTCTATTATCGTTTTGTACTTGTTTTCTGAAACTAATGAAAAACTCAAAAGCCGTCTTTGAAATAAAGTGATTCTCACTGAAAATACTAAATATAGATTGTTAACATTTTTTTGAAAAAAACATAGCTCACACAAAAAGAAACCCAATAAGGTTAGATATATATACATATATATTTATATATATATATATATAATATTTTTATCATGAATCATTCATACAAAAAACAAAGATGGTTAATTATTTAAATGGTTCCAAACAATATTTAGCCACCCCGAACCTTTTGAATGATTTACACTTCTTCTCGGTAATAAGAGGGTATGATATTGTTATTGTTTGACAAAACTGAGTTTGTATTTAAAGTTGTGCATTTTGTACAAAGTTTAATAAAATATATTTTGACGGACAGGTGCTATATTGTTCAATAATTATAGTAATGTCACACTTAATGGGCAAGGTTACATTGGATCATTTTTTTTTTCAAAAGAAATTATAATTTTAAATTCACGCGGAGGAATTTATATATATATGATTATATATATAAAATGAGAAAACACGGTTGGCCAAATCTCACACCATGTATTGTTTCGTGGAAATTGTATTTACGTGTGATATTACAGCTCTTACCTTTATTTAATAAGAGACAGAAAAAACTTTACATCTTTTGCATCTCAATGCGCCTTTATTTGCTTTAGATTCCATTCCTCTGTTTAAGAAAATATATCATTCGTGTAATTTGAAATTTGGGCATATAATGAAATTAATAAGTCGGACACACACACACAGACAGACAGGGGAATATCTACCCTGGAATTGGAACTCAGGATTAACAATTCCATTACACCAAACACATCAGGCTTGTGGTATTCCAAAACTGTCACCTTTACAGCCAATCCAGGCCAGACGTTGCTTATCTTCGGTGATTTTACTGGGGCCGAAGTGCGATTAACCGTTTCCTAATGTTAAAATATTCAACATTCATTGAGAGAATGGTTAGATAGATAGATAGATAGTAGCTAGGGAAGAACAGGTGGATTCTTACCCTTTTTAAGAATATTTTGAGAATACAACAAAGACTGAATTGAAAGAGGAGTTATCCATTATACCAACTGCATAGAGAGAGATAAAGATCTTGGTACTGATCCGGCTCGACGTTGCCTAAATTCGGTGATCGTACCGGAACCGATGTTTCAACGTGATATGGCCGTATGCCATTTATACGACCGCATTTACAAACATTCACCATTCATTGAAAGAACGGTGCAGAAACAGGAAAATATTCGTTAGACATAAAGGGATGAGTACAGAACGCTTATGTAATATCAGTTTACGTATACATGACAGAGAATTGTAAACAATATCCTCACTGATATAGGTGACGTCCTATTCAGGACTATAAAAAGTACATTGTTATATATATATATATATATATATATATATATATATGAATGATTCATGAATTTATAAATTATAATTGCACCTTTTAATTGAAATTAAAATAAATGACCCAACGTACAACTTTCGGATAATAAGTGTGACATTACTGTAATTATTGAACAATATAGTTCATGCCACATTGACGAGAAATCTACCAGTAAAAAAGAATTCTCTTATTACTATATTTGTACAAAAACGCACAACCTCAAAACGGTTGCTGTCGGTTGAAATTTATAACGCCTTTCACGTCAAACATTTGTTTATTTTTTTTTTTCGAGAAAATAATCTCTGAATAATTGATTGACTTCTTTCTTTTTTGTTTGAATAATTGATTGATTTCTTTCTTTTTTACAACATCTGGTATTCTCAAGCGATCACCCATCTAGGTACTGATCAGGCTCGACGTTGCTTAACTACGATCGTAATCGGTGTTTCAACGTGATATGGCCGTAAGCCTTCGATTACTGATGGGAGTTTCCTTCCGAATCGTATTGTTTAATGTAGGTTGGAAAACCACCATCTTGATTATTTATCTTCCAGTTACACGTGATAACTGTTTTACTTATGGCTACTCTTGGATAGTTTAAAGTCATGTGGTTTCTGTTATTGAGCAATGCATGTTTGTTTGTGATTCTGTAGCGCCAGGCTTATTATAGACTTACAGGGTTCATTCGCTTGAAGCTATTTTCAATGATTCATCAGTGAAAATGGTTGTGTATAGTTGAGAGGTGTTCGAATTTTATTTCACATAACCAGTGATATTGAATGATAGATAACAAATCATTGATTCGCGTTCCTCTTTGTCTAAAGGGATGACACCTTTCTTCATTTCTTTCTCCCTTAATCCCGTATTACTTTATCGTCAACGCCAGTAGCAACTTCCTGACAGATATGACAGAAACATGTGATAAATAGCCGGACAGATATAAAACTAACAAAGATTCGCCTCGCCTGCTTTTAGACTTTTATAGAATAACTTTCACCGTTGCACATAAATCCTGTTTAGTCGTTTCACCAAGCTTGGTTACTATTACTGCGAATAAAGTAAAACTAGGCTATTATTGTCAATATAGAAATGTGTAGAAAGTGTCATGAGGTGAGTACCTTAGTAACAAGCGAAAACTCTTGAAATGACGCTATTGTTTTCCGTGCCGGGAAGCAGACGACATGTTTCATGACACTCGGCTGAATCGATATAGTTGTTATAGAAACGGAAAAAAAGCAGAATGAAAAAAAAAAAAAAAAAAAAGAAAGAATGAAAATAAAAAAAAATATCGGTGAAAAATGACGAAGAAAAATGGTGGAAAACGTATGATGGGAATGGCCGGCATGGTTTTGAAAGAAAAGAGAGCAGTAAGTAAGACGGGTTGAAAATGCAGATGAAGACTGAGGGAAATTACAGGGATGAGCATCCGGATGTGGATGGCCGACATAATGCTGAAAAATAAGTAGACATCTAGAGAGCAAAGGATAAACCTGATATGGGTATAATAAGACAGCTATGGTTGCAGTGGAAAAAAAAAGGGTAGACAAGGAACAAAACGGAATTAGATACAGGAAGCCACAGAGATAGATAATAGAAGTTCTCCCACTATATATATATATATATATATATATATATATGTGTGTGTGTGTGTGTGTGTGTGTGTGTTTATTTGTGTGTGTGTGTAAAATTCCAGATATAACTAACAATATATCGGTAAAAGGAGAATATGAATAAAGACAAAAGGAAGATTTATCTTAGCCGACACGTTTCGTCATCTGATGGACTTTCTCAATGCAAAAATAAGGATTTGTATTTTGCAAACGAAAGTAAAAAGGTTGTCAGTTTTCCAAACTTTTTAATATAAGAAACGCTCATAAATATTCACCAGGCTAAGTGGGTAAATTTTGGAGAAAGCGAAGTGACGTAATTTGATGTCTAATAAGCAAAAGTAGGAGGTACGGTGGAGTAGAGATAGCGGCTCGGATTAATGTATCGGAGAGCCGAGTTCGAATTCCAGTCTGACCCATTACATTCACTTACGTGCTAATACATTTGGAGGAGTTATGAATATTCTCCTCCACCCAAACTATGGGTAAATAGCAGAACAGATTGGGTTCTATAAACTTGGGTGGCAACCGGTCTAGGAGAAAGGAACATTTTAAAACCGGCCTGGAGATCAAGATCAAAGCGGCGGCTGTTTTATGCTTGAACTTAAACTTCAGGCCAAATTTCAAGATATGGCCAGGAGATTGCATTAAAACATGAAGCAAACCGTTGCAGCTTGATGTTGTGGCCTGTGTTTACTTATTTCCATGAATGAAAGATTCACGAGAAAACGAAGTCTTACGATGACGCGATATTTAAAAAATGATGAAATTGACAAATACAAAAACGATTCTGATAATGGTTTATGAAAGCCGGAAGTATTCAGATATTGGAAAAAATAAAGCAATGAATATGTGCAGGAAACCAAAAAAGAATTGGCCAAATTATTGAAAAATACACTAAAATAATTCCTTGACAAAGAAATTCCAACAGACATTGACTAAATTTCTATAGATAAAAAAAAATGCTGAACTATTCTCAACAATCTGTCTCTCTCTCACACGCACATACACACGCACGCACACACACATATATTATTTACACTATTTATATTGGGATTATTTTCCCCATCTTTGTTGTTGTTATCACAATGGGCCTGATAGCCAAGGCTATGAAAACCTCCTCATCAGGCCGAGCATATAGATAAAAACAAAATTGGAGCCGCAAATAAAGGAAGAAAGACAAATTGAAAAGGCAGCAGTTACAACCTAATGAGCAAACAGGTTAAGTTTAACGCTCCATATTCAAGACAACAAATTGTCCTAATTGTTCCAGTAGATAAAAGTGATTGTGAATTTAGTGACAGCGATTGCGATTTCAATCCCTGTGTCGAGCAGTGTGTACTGGCACTCAGTGGAGACGGGCGAGCAATAACTGAACAGCGCTAAATGAAAATAAGAATTAGACAATAAGAAGTGGGACGGGAAGAATCTTCTTCCTTAGATTAGATAAAGGGCTCAGTTCAGAATTCCCAGTAGGTTTTGAATTCAGATCTAAGAAACAACAAACAAGAATTACAATAGCGCGAATATAAAGAGTTTAATATATATATATATTAAGAAATGGACAAAGTCCGACAATTTATTTATTAAAGACATTTTTATGTTTAACGTTGTTATTTTATAGATACAAGTATTTAATTAAATGCTCTGTTTATAATAAACAGTATTAAATAACATTTACCGGCACCGGCGCATGAAATGTGATTATAGTGGTGAAGGTTTTGTCCAGAACCATCCACACTTTATGAAGGGCCGAATAAAGAGACCTGGTACATGACGGACCACAGGGTCACCAAACGACCCTGCACAGGTTTTGAATTCAGAGTTTTTCCTTCTCCTAGACCAGTTGCCATCCAAGGCTATTGAATCCAGCCTGTTGTGCTATTTACCCATAGCTAGAGGGAGAAGAAGAGGATTCACACCTTCCCCAAGGGTTTTTAGCACGTAAGTGAATGTAACGGATTCGAGTGGAATTCGAACTCGGCTCTCCGATTCCTCAATCCAAGCCGCTATCCATTACTCCACCTCCTCAAATATATATGTAATAAATATATATGTAATAAAACACTTAAAAATGTATTTTATCCGTCTTGTTTAAGAAAACATACGCTGGAAACACACACACACACACACACAACACACATATATATATATATATATATATATATATATATATTTATAAAATATATATATATATATATATATATTATATTTATATAGAAAATATGGATTATTTCTATGAGATTTAATAGTGATAGACTGATCCAAAATAATTCGATTTGTAGCATCGATGTTCGATTTGTGTCATCGCTGAAAGCACAATTTTGATTTTTTTGTTTTTTTAATATCACATGAGTCAGCTTCATCATCTATAAAACGTCAAAATTCACTGTAGTGGCTGGAACTGCATGCAGTAATAATTGTCAATGATACGACGATTCTAAGTACAATTCCTACACGACCAACTAGCACCCTCATTATTTTTTACGAAAACATTCAATATAATAACTTAGTATTTTTGAGACGTTTCGTCCCGGCGTTCTCGATCATAATATCTATCTAGATCACTAAATCAATATTAATTCTATTCCTCTTATCTATATAAGTATCAATTACGTTCAATATCAACTGAAGTTCATTTGTTGCTGCTGAAACTCCGAGTTCATCAATAGTGGCCGTCCATCCCAAATAACAATTCCATCTAAAAATAAAGGGAGATAAATGTGTCTATCGGATGCCTACCGGGAGGTTTTCGCCGGTCAAATCGTGCAGGTTATACTGAAAGAGATTGTCGGCGCCAGTGAGCCAACCAATCAAATTTTCTGGCTTCCCACTAATCGCTCGATAACAAAACTCACAGTCACGAGGTTAAAACTAGCTACGCATGCATAGCACGTCTGAACGTACAAATAACATATATATATATATATATATATATATATATATATATATATATATATATATATATATATATATGATGTTGGAGTCGCCAGGAAAATAATGATTCCTATTTTATTATTTTTTGGCCCACGACATCAGAGTCGGATGTTAGAGATATGACAGTCAAATGTTAACATTGAAAAAAAGAAAGTGGTACCGTTACAAATATTAGTCTGTCAAAATGTTGTCTGACATGAAGCGGCCATGAAATAGTAGTTTGTCATTGAATTCCGTCGTGCAGACAAAAGATTTTCCACAAGACATTCGGCCAGGTTTGCGGAACAGTTATAGAAAGAGAAAATTCATTGAGAGCACAATTAAGGTATGGATGATGCGTTCTAAAAACAACAAACGCAGACGCAACTAATATATATATATATATATATATATATATATATATATATATATATAAAAAAAGAAAGAACAGTAAGATATAAAATCCGGTGTTCTTATAGATATTTTTATTTTACAAAAAAGTGCTCAATGCTCAATGCATAAATTATAAATTAATTGATTTAAAATATGTTTTTTATAAATTAAGTTCCAACCATGTTTCAAAAATATGAATTTTTTTTTAAATTAAAACATTAGTTCATTTCATCTTCAAGCGAATTTTGGAGTAATTTTCAAAAACAGCTAAAATCACGTTTCCATTTAATTTTGCAATTAAATTAAAAGGATTAGATTTTCCTTATTTCAGTATCTTCAAGCGAATTTGGTAAGAGTAATGTATTTTAAATGAAACCTGGTTTGAATGGATGTCGTCTGAATGTTTTTTTTTGTTTTTTTTAAAATTGTTAACAGAAAATTCTAGCGTCATTTTTTTAAATTTAAAACAAGGTTTGTTTTTTTTCTAATATTTTTTATTTCAACGATTTGAAATATATATATATATATATATATATATATATATATATATATATATATATATATATATATATATTTTACAATGAAGGGCGCAACATCAGTCTAGTTCGGATGTCGTCTGACACCGAGGCCCGTTTTTTTTGTTTTTTTGAAAAATTGTTGTTCAGGTAAAAAATTCTCGGTTTGGATGCGCACTGCATTTTTAAATATAAAGATTTTCGGCCGTTTTTTTTTTGCATTCTTTTATTTCTTCAACGACTGAAATATATATATTACTTCATATATATATATATATATATATATATATATATATATATATATATATATATATATATAGGATTAATACTAATATAAAATTTTCACTTATCTGAGTAATGTTATATTCAGTACTTCTACTCCAGAGTATCGTAGACGAAACTTTGTGTAATCGCTCCGTCCACTCGTCAGGTGTTATCTGAAATTGCCTCTTGATTTTCTCATTATCGCTTTTTCATATTAAGTCCAAAAAATAATTTATGCACGTTTGTATTGTTGTTAAGTTGAACTTTTCTCCTTTACTGTGTACGTCTCTGTTTGTGCATATGTGTGTGCGTGTACACTTAATCATGCGCGTATGTGCACATGTGTAGGATCGTAGTTATTTTCTCCTTTGCATAATTTTCTTCTCTCCTTATAGTCTCTTCGTATGCCTTTTCCATTTTTTTCTTTCTCCATCTTTAGGCCCTGAGTGATAAATATAATATAAAAATGTTATTTCCGGTGTCAGGGACAGGGCTTTTTTTTTTTTTTTTTTTTTTTCATATTCTGGATTTCTAAAATCTTCGAATATATAAGTGTATTCCTGTTTTATTTCTTGTTTAAATTTTTTTTAAATTAATGCTTATATAAATAGGACACTTAGTGTCTTTGGTATATCTTGGTTTTTAAATCAACCCACTGCGAGTAGAGCTTCGTTTTTTTTTCTCTCTTTTTATTTCGACTAGCTCGTATACTGCATTGTGCTATTATTGGCTTTGCGATGATCGGTGATATTATATACGGTCATGGCTTTAAGTTTATTTTTAGGAACTGTGAGATGGGCGTACTCTCAGTCATTTTTCTTTTTAATCAACTTAACAGATTGGCATTTATTAAATAGAAATTGTACACAAATGTATAACCCTGAAACAGCAGTGCATTTAATTTATTGTTATTCGGCTTATCTCTGTGATAAACTTATAGTCATTTTTGAGATTATTATATTATTTTAAAGTAATTATTATTCATGATTTTATTTTAATTTGATATTTTTATAGTCGTTATAATCTTTGTTGTTGTTAGATAAAAACAATAAAGTTGAGGCCGTTACTCCGAATGTATGTAATGTAAATAATAACGCTTCGTCCCAGAAATTAGTACAAAATTATTTATGTATTTATTTGAAGTAATTAAATTTAACTTTTTCGTTTAATTTCTAACATATTTTATGCTCATCATGTTAGCTCCATCGAACAATCAGTCTAATGAGCCATATAATATAACTCAACCTCCGAATTCTGATGAAAAGGGCCTGCAGCAGAATTAGATCGGAAATCGGACTAGAATAGTACGCGTTCATTAAAGACACTGGGACAAGGAATGCGACATTGATGCTCAGAATTATATCAGAAAGAGAAGTACAAATGCAAAAGGATGTGTATCTGCATTTTATAGATTATGCAAAAAAATTTGATAAACACATCTCAAAGAACTGTTGGAAGTACTATGTAACAGTTAACTATTTATGAAGGATATTAGAATAATTCAGAATCTATATTGTCAGCAAATCGCTTGCCTGCGGAGAGAAAATAAGTTTCGTAAATATACAATATGTTGTGGTAGGATCCACCTAATTTGCATAGTGGAGTACCGACCATATAAATATGGTTGGTGCCAGGAAGAGAGTGAGAGGAATCAAGAGATTCAACCAGAGACTCTTCCCGACCAATATACAAAAGACTATATGTAAATATTGTGTACACTTTCTTGTTTCAATACATTTTGTTCTAAGTACCTTTTGTGTTGCATTATTATTCCATGCATTAGTCAAGTTTCAACACAATAATAGAAATGGGTTTAAGAAAACGATGTATCTTCTCACCAGACTTATACAACCTATGCAGAGGAGTAATTCTAAGAAAATTAGAATTCAGGCAAGGACTCATTATTGTTGGATGGTACGGTGGGGTATATGTTTTGCATTTAATTTTATTCATCTATTGGCATAGTTCCTCGTCACAGAACTCTGGGGTGTTATCAGATACTATCCTTTTCGGAATTCCATTTCTTGAAAAAAATGATCCTAAACGCTTGTTTCACAGTTGAAATTCATTTGTTGGAAACCTGTATTAATTCTAGCCAGCTTGAATACAAATCTAGTGGTATTAGTAACAATCCGACTCCATTAACATGAGCATGATCCATGTGTACTCTGTCCCAAGGTTGGGACTCTTTAGGCCATGTATGTGTTTTTGTCCGTCTAAATCTTCTTTCACTGTACGTTTTACACATTTGTACGTATTCTACATCTGTAGAATTGCCTGGCCGCTATGGCTCTAGTATTAATTTCCTTTGCGTTGACGTTATTCCACAATCAACACCGCCATGTACGCTTTTTTTATAGTTTTGCTCTTTCGCGTTGCTGGCGGAACCCCTACGTCTCCATTACAAATTACAGACTTTTTTACAGTTAACTTGTGTTTAATTTCTTTAAAACGCCTTTCTGCCAGTGAACATTTATTTTATTTTTATCCTGAACTATATACTTTTCAATATGGCATCTCGCTTCGTATCCTCTGCTAATTTTTATATCGACAAAATATAAGTTTCAACCCAGAGTAAAAAAAATATCTTCGAATTGTTATTCCGCTTTCTCACTTTCAGATGTAATGAACCTCAGTCTCGACAAAGCGTCTGTATGTCGAATGGTATTGACTTTCACGTACTCAATATGAAATTCAAACTCCATTAATATTGTGGCCCATCTTAAATTTCTTGAAGACGTTATCTTAGGAAGTTTCTCAGTAGGATTACATATGAATTCTAAAGGTCTATGGTTGGACCTTTGTAGGAATTTCTTTCCAATCATAAACTGACGAGCTCTATTTGTCGTCCATATTGTGACAAACGCTTCTTTCTCAATATTTGACTATTACAATTCGGCTTTTGACAGTTTTCTCGAAAGACAGATAATAGGATGACGATTCTGAGATAATATCCCCAAATATTGAGAGAGTTCAATTGCGTATATTCGATATTATTTCCTTTCTAGTATCGAATATTTTTACTTTCTTTTACAGTAAGGTACATCCTATACATGCCCCTGGGTGGGGGCACATTGTGTAGAGGGTTACGATAGGGGGTAGTTTATATGGATAGGAGGGGAAGGTAACGGTTGACTCTAGACTTGAAAAAGTTAAGATTGTATAGATCGGGGAAGCATCCTCTTGGGAGTCTGTTCCATAGTGCAGTGGTTCCCAGAAAGAACCTGAGTGGAATTTAATTCTCGCCGATGGAATGCTGAGGGAATGTGGGTGATTTGCTACTCTGTAAGTAACATGGCGGATCCTAGCCGTGGAGGCCAGTCCTGGTGGAAACAGAAAATATATTTCCTTCGTGCACGTTCAATCCTAGTAGCGATAGAGCAGTTAGAGACTTGCCACATCCCGCCCGTGAGAGAGAGAGAGAGAGAGAGAGAGAGAGAGAGAGAGAGAGAGAGAGAGAGAGAGAGAGAGAGAGTTTGGAGTGTGGAAAATGATTCTTCTCCCACCTGGACTTAGAAACGCTTTTGAATTGGAAAGAGAGGTCTAGGCAGCTCCTGCCCAAATATGGCAACAGTATTCCATTTTCGTCCTGATCTGACTCTTATAAAGTCAGAGAATATCACCAAGACTGACTTCTTTGCCAGAACAGCTTTTAAAGTTTCAAATGTCATTTGTTGTTCTTTTGTTCAAATAAATTTCACATTCTTTTTTCTTAAAACCATAAAAGCTTCTGTCAAATCGAAGTATCATTCTAAATATTGTCCTTAGAAATTTACAAGTCCCAAGAGTTCTTTTTGTACTTATGTAGTTTAACTGTTAATGATTGGTTTGGTAATATGACTTAGATATGAAATATCCCCAAAATATTTTTTCAGTGTTGTGCACATATTTATTTTGTTAATTGTTAGTCCAGCATTTTTTAACTTATTCAAAAGCATACATGTTTTCCATTTTAATTCTTAGTTGTTAATAGCACCAAAAATGTCATCATGGTAACATATTATATTTTTTATATCGGTACCAATAACTTGCTCCATAGCTCTTTGAAAAATCGCACTTGTGCTTTTAATTCTATACAGCCTTCTTTTCTATCGTAATAGGCTTATTGGCGCGTTTATTGTTGCAACTTCTATAAAGTCTTCATCAATATATATTTGATGATATGACGACGTTACATCAAATTTAAAGAATCTTTCATACCCGCAGGGGAGTTCATACTACTTTTATACATTGGGTATTGGAAGGAGTCTGCATATATTCGCAGATCTCCATCTATCTTTCTCGAGATTACTAACGCGGAGGCATATTTCCTCTCTCGTGGTGGAAATCCTTCCAGTAGATCTTGTTCCAGCATTTTGTTTTTAAATTAGAAGCTAGTATTCTAAGCCCCGTTTGTGTGTATTCAAAATTATTAAGTGATAATTGTTCTTTCGATTCGTTAAATCTCGGCGACGTCATTGTTTGTGTAGTGTTACTTACTCGCAAGAAGCTAGTATGCACTTAACTGGCGCATGGGCAATAGCCGTAGCTATTTATAGTCCTTGTGAATGGCAATAGGCGTAGCTATTTATAGTCCTTGTGAATTCGTATGTAAATTAGTCACCTCTGTCACTTATACTTAGAATCTAGAAGAGTGTGTAGACAATTCTTGGACATATAATAAACAAGTAGGGTTTTGAAAATTTGACACTTAGAGAATATATGTAAGGCTGTGGAAAAGAATAATGAAATTGCTTAAAGCACTTGTCTAAATGGATGACAAAACAGGGAGTTCGAGATATAGTTAAATAGGAAATTGTGGAGAGCCATGACCGCCGACATCTTGAAAATGTATAGCACATAGAAAAAGAAGACTAATAAAAATATCTGGAAAGCCTGTAACACAGCGAGCACAGAACAACAATATAAAGTTATGAAGAATTAACATATAGATGATACGAAAGTGGGTAAGCAGAAGAAAAAGTTTTTAGGTAAACCCATCCAGAATGATGTATAGACTAACAAGCAAATCCAAAACGAAGAGATAGCAGATATAAAAATTAAGGCCCTAAAAGGCTTAGAAGGCTTTAAGAATCGAACCAATGATAATGATAAATAAATCGCTCCTAAATATCGTGTGCAGAGGAGAAAGATATAAAAATGGCTGATTGAGAAGTTCACAGGCCTATGAGATTTTAACGAGGCTTGTGGCCGTCTTTCTGATCCCTGGCGTTGGTAATTGCCTACGATCCGGTAGCCCATGAGCTGAATTGTTAGTTGATCCGATTTCGGAAATCAAAAATCTCGGATTAGCGAGATTTCAGACGTGAGGTTTTTCGGCTAGGTCATTGCCAGTGAATATTATTTTGATAAACGTCTGCGTACTTTCGTTCGTCTCGACTTGGACGGGTTTATCGATAACTTTGGGTTAATCTGACGTGAGGTTTCTATTTTTATGGGTTATTGGAAACGATAACAAGTTATATAGGTACCTTTGGGCTTGATTGATTAAGAGAAAAGACCAAAGATTTTTTAATTATTTTTTTCAAATTTTTCCTTCTTTTAGAAAACACGAAACGTTTTTCTTTGGTATGACACATTAATTTGGAAAATCTTCAAAAATTTAATGAGGTTTGATCGAAATTTTTAAATGGGTTAAATTGATCTTATTTTTATATTTTCAGAACGTTTGGAAATACAAATAACACAGTAAAATGTAATAAAATTACATAAAATCATAGTATTTTATTAATTCTGAAAAAAAAAAAAAAAATTCATATATTAGATACCTTTCTTATAAGAAATTAATTTAATCAAGTTATCTATTTTTAACATAATATATTCTGGAGCTATAGTTACAAAATCTGAAATTTGCCTTATAAATGTAAATTATTTCCTTTCTCCTTGCCATTTTCAAATTACATCTTTTCGGCGCAGAATAAGTTAAGTTCAAAATATTTTAAAAAATTTTCTGATTTTCTTAAAATAAGTTTTGAAAAAATGATAATTGATATTTAAAAAGAATTTCAAATCTAATTTTATTAAATAGAAAAAAGGTCAATATTGCTGACGCAAAAAAACGAAACGATTAAAAATGAAATGTAAACATTTAGAATAAAATTTTGTTTTTTCGTAAGATAAAAATATATTTATTTTATAATAAATAAGTGAATGGCAAGATGAAAAAAATATTAGTGGTCGATTCGTTCTGAGAAGATTGTTTAAATAATTCTTCAATTAGGTTCATACGTAAAAAAAAAATAGGGGAAATGACAGAGGAAGAAATACAAAAAACAAACAAAAAAATGCTAATTCATTAACATCTAAAAGTTAAAGACACTGATACCCTCAGCTTTTAAATTTTTGACGTCTGATGTATCTAGATTTTAACATAATAAATGTAATTTATATTTTTAGGTCTTTTAATTTTATTGCTAGCATTTATCCAACCAACTGACACCCTAGTTCTCCACCTATCAAATCTACGAGGGTGAATATATTTACCCCTCCTCCTCCCTACTGAGACGTGGTGTGACGCTACTAAGATATGATAAACCCACCCGGCATGTCCCAAGTAAGTATACGAGTTTAAGTCAGAAAGTGTCGCTTTCTTTCAACATAACATATCGTTAGATTTATCAAAATGTCTTTTGCTCTTTATAATCCCTTTATAGTTGGCACGATTGTGTTTTCGCGATCGAAGTCCGAGCTTGATCGCGCCAGTTTTCTTATTACAGTGTAAACATGACCGCGTCGCTAGCAGTGTGCACCAAGGAGGAACAAATGGCAATGATCCGATTTCTCTGGAAAAAAAAAACAAAACATTGTGCCAGGGCTGGAATTCATCGAAGGCTTTTACTGAGATTTTAACGAGGCTTGTGGTCGTCTTTCTGATTCCTGGCGTTGGTAATTGCCTACGATCCGGTAGCCCATGAGCTGAATTGTTAGCAATACGGCGACCGTACGCTACCACGTCGAGGTGTGAGTGAATCGAGAATTTAAAAGTGGCCAGATAAGTGTGCCGCACGAAGAAAGAGCGGGAAGTCCGTAAGCCTGCCCCACTGACGAGAGATGGTAGCGTCACACTGGCAAGATATCATCGATGAAGTAGCATTTTCTTGCCTGATTCGGATCTCCGCTTTGTTCCTCCTTGGACCATTTATATTAATTTATACTCATATATTTGGTAGATATGAACGAACCATAATCGCATGCATAATTCCTAGCGTGGAACTGTTCCTTCTCTTTCGCATTTGCATGTATTATCATTTAACTCTGAATGATTATATAGTACAGAATACAATAGGAATTCTGTGAATATTTTTCCAAACAGAAACAAAATATTTTACTCAGAAAGTATTATTATCACTGACTTTATAACATGTATTCGTATATTTGCGTCTGCTCATATATATATATATATATAATATTATAAATTAATTGATTTAAAATATGGTTTTTTTCGCTACACAGTTCCAACCATGTTTCAAAAATAGAAGCTAAAAAACCCGAATTTAATTTTGCAATTAAATTAAAAGCATTAGTTCCATTTCATCTTCAAGCGAATTTTTTTTTTATTTATTTATATATATATATATATATATATATATATATATATATATATATATATGTTTATATATATATATATATATAATAAAAAGGCTTAAACACTAATATTCCATGGTCATAATTTATTCCATTGGAATCGTAAATATTATCTATCTATATATATATATATATATATATATATATATATATATATATATATATATAAATGACTGTAATATTTAATATCTAAAAATATCTTTTTTCCAGGTTTCCAGGTAAGTCGTTTAACTATTTTGATACAATTTGTCGTAAGAATCGTGAAAAACTTTTAGTAAAAGAACAGGTTGAAATCATTAACCAATCAACTATGTCTTCTCTACTGAGCAATGGTGAAAGGAAAAAGATCATTCAAGTCATCAGTAATGGTACCAACATTTATACTCTTTCTTTCATCTTCAACGTCCATTCAAGAAACATCAAGATAACGGTGAATAAGTTTAAAAAAGAGGCAATTGTAGAGAGGAAACTTCGAACAGGAGGTCACAACAGGAAGAAGGATCATCATTCCAACTTAGAGCTAAAGAGTTCATTAGAAAAGATCCAACTCAATCCATAAAGATGTCACCTTAACGGTCATTCACAATATTAAAAGATTACTATTAGTAAACTTTTATAATTTTTTTTATTATTATTGTTGTTTATTAATATAGTATTCAACTCATATTAAATCCATAATTTATTTGTAGAGATGTTGAATATTTCAATTGCTAACAAGCATTAAATTAATTTCTTGGTGGATTTCTTTTTAAAACATTTAAATTACTATCAAACGTTAAAATCTGTTTTTTATTTAAATTGCTAAAGCTATACCACCCCTCTTCTTCCTCCAAAACCCTAAGTACATCTGTTATTTCTTTATTTCCACTTTTTTTTATTTTTCTCTCTTTTCTCCTTCCCTTTCCACATATCATTTCCGTTAAGTTGTCCGATTAAATAGGTCAATGTCTGGTTCTTACCCCCTCCTTCCTCAATATTAAGTGTTATAATAGAAAGAAATATAAAAATAAATTTTAAAATTCTCCCTTCCCTCTCTCACACCATTCCTCGCTACCTTCTATGTTAACGTATATAAGATTAATACTGCTCGTTAAAAGTGTAAATTTTCATTTTATTTTTCGTTTCACCTTTTAAAAGTCATGACTGAAAATCTAGGAAAATTAAAAGTCTCTGGTGAAATAAACTATTACAATGGAGCCTTAAAGTGGTCTGTTTTTCTTTTATATATATATATATATATATATATATATATATATATATATATATATATATATATATACGCCTAGTGAGCCAGACAAATCCTTACTTTCCCTGACGATCCGTTTAGGTGAAACCTAGGTCTGCTCTACGGCTGTATTGAGCTCTTTTGTTAGTTAGTTGTTTACTCGTATCGGTTTTTTTTCTTTGGGCTTCAGACCTGCACCTCTGCGATTTTTTTGTCGGCGGAAGTTCATGTTTGTAGCTCTTTCTTTTTTAAAACCTTTTTTCCCTCGAGGTTGATTTGATTATTAGCAAATCAAAAATTCGAGGGATTTTCGAAACGAGTCTAGTTATCTATAATTATATATATATATATATATATATATTTCTCATTACTACGAACTAAAATTTACTGGGAACAGGTAATTGACTTGCCAAACCTGATTTTTATTTTATTTTATTAAACAGTGAAACTAATAACGATCGGCCTTGAGAGGTCCTGCTAAAGAGAAAAGTGAGCTTCAGACAGGAATCGAAACTATGATGATCTTGACCAAGAGTCATACTTCTTCAGAAATAAGAATGTTACGGTTTGGATCACCTAATGGCAGTTCTCCAGATACAGTAAGGACATTTTGTATGACAGAATTCCAAGAAAAGTTGAGCTTCTGAGCGACGTCTTTATCATTATTGCTCGAAGCGCCGAATTTGTATGAGATTTTTTTGTCATTTAATGCTTCGAGACAACTAATCGGATATGTAGCGCGAGTCTGCAATGAAAGAGATACCGATAGAACCAAAAAGTTCTTTAATAATAATTCAATTGCCCGTTAGATCATAATATTAATAACAATCGAAAAGAAAGAAAACTATTTTTCTGAAGTCAAGCAGCAAACAATCCCTTATAATATCTGTAGATTCAATTATTCTTATTTTAAAATTAAGATTCCTTAAAGCTAACTCCTTTCTTCCCTGTCTTTCTTCTCGTTGCTAATATAAAGATAAAAAAAACAACATATTTAATGGAAATTCTATAGAAGAATTCTATCCGTGAAATTCTATCAAAATATTTGTGTTATATTTGCTGGTATCATCGTTTCAAACAAGATAAAAGATACAAAAAAACAAACTATTTTTGCAAAAGTCAGGGGTAGATAGCATGAGTATATTCCCATACCTCCACCCACAAAGCACCACCTCTTGGCATTTAGAATGTCTGAAAAGTTTGATATCTTTTAGAAGTTTTTTTTTTTTTTTTTCCGGAGAAGTCGGAAGCAATTTTGTTGATTTCAGATGTCTGGTAAAATGATATCTTGGCACTGCATATATAGAAAGAAGTAGAGAAGAAACATATTTGAAAAGAGAAGGACAATTGAAGAGACCTAAAGAGGTATTGGTAGAGAAATAGTGGGAAGAGAGAGATTGACATTAATGTGGAGAGTATGAAAGTGAAGAAAGAAGAAGAAAAAAAAAGGGAAACTTTTTTTTTTCAGAGAATGACAATAGATGAGGATAAGGCGTAAATAGCACACAGAAAAGCGCCAAAAGAACGTATGGATTTTAGAAACATGAAGAAAATAAATAGTAGAAAAGGAATGAACTGTGAAAATGAACCTGGATTGAAAATGGAAGAAAGAATGATAAATAAAAAGTAAGATATGTCTCGAAGATCGCTTAAAGCACAATACTGACAGTCTCTATGTATTGCTGATTTATTATATTTCTATGCCAATAAACAAAATATATATATCTCCACACACACACACACACACACACATATATATATATATATATATATATATATATATATATATATATATATATATATATATATATATATATATATATATATAAAGCATGTCTCTCTCTACAATCTAAAAAATATCATTTTCTCTCTACTTCTATGAAAATCAAATCTTATTATATACTACACTATATATATATATATATATATATATATATATATATATATATATATATATATATATATATATATATATAATAAATGCGAGTGTCAGTGTGCCATTATGTCACACATTTTCAAATTTACTCGTAGAGGCCGTAACCCAACATATCATACCATTTTGGGATCAGGGCGATTCTGTGAGCAAATTAAAAAACATTCAGGGCCGGATCAAGACACGCATTTCTGAATTTTGGATTCCAAAGTTTTCATTACTGCGATAGTTTTCGGATTCCGCCATCTTGGCTTCTATTGATAAAAACAATTAAAGGAACAAAACTCAATAAATGTCAATATCTCATGTTAAAAAATAATCAATTCTCAAATTACAGTGTTTCAAAATAAAATTTTCCGTGTTTTCAAGTTTCCACCTTCAGGCCTTAGTGAACATATACTATTTTGAATCAGGCTGACTCCTTGAGTAAATTAAACATTCCCAAGTTTTCATTACTGTGATAGTTTTCAGCGATTTTTGTTTTTCGAATTTTTTGTCCGATAACAATTTTTATAAGTTGGAAATAAATTTGGGAAATAATTGAAATTAATTGCAAAATTCAGTGAAAGTCATCTATGAAATAAAAAAAAAAATAGTTGTTTTTACGGAAAGTAAGAACCTACGTACCTCAAATTGTTTTAAATTATGTGGCGACAGAATTATTATCGTTGCACTTTTGAATATTATTGCAATGCTTAAATACACCGATCAATTTTCTGATTTTCTGTATTTTATTGTTGCTGTTGCATACACTCCTTAACTATTGGGATGACAGTCTAACCAAGAGCTCTCCGCTAGCTAAATACCGTCCGATAGGACAAATTCTTATGCTAATATATATGTTTCTTTAAAATTTGAGCTTACTTGCTTATAATTGTTTCGAGAATTGCGTGCTTAAGGGAAGCTTTGGAAACCGTCAAGGCCGGATTTTTACGGAGCGAAAAAGATACGTCTTGTCTGTGACCTTTTTTTTACTACTGGTATTTTACTTGTGGTGAAAGGCTCATTTTTATTACGATGAAGTTTAAGATCTTTATATCTAGAATGATGAAATATCATCATCATGAATCTTAACTAGTTGAATTGTTGTATTAAGAATGATGACATTTCAAATCTTTATTTCTAGAATGATGTAATATCGTTATCATGAATCATTGCAATGTCCTCACAAAATGCATATGCTCAACCAAATCAATCACTGTTCTTCATGTATGAGAGAATTGTGCAGCATTCACCCCGCCCATCCCGATATAGGAGGGGTGAGATTACCTAGCAGTTCTACTTAGTTTTTCGGACGAAATTATCCTTTTTAAATATTTTGCTTAGCTTTTGCAGGGCATCTTTCACGGTTCCAGCGCGTCTTTCGATTTCTGTCACATTTTCTGTCGTCTCTTATAACACAGTTCATATATTTAAATTTCTCTACTTGCTTGTTTCCGATGTGTCTAGATTCTATGTTGCATTTAGGCATGTCCCTCTTCCTAACGACCATATATGATTTCTTGATTGAATTTTGTTATATTCCGGGAATAAATACTTAACACCCGGTGGATAATAGAAGAACGGTTTATTGTACACAACAGGTACAATATGAAATACGGTACAGTTATACACACAGGTCAATCTAGTAGTGAGTGCCGCTAATTGGAAGGTCAGACGTGCTTGCGTCTTCTCACTCTCATTCTCATTCAAGTGTCTCGGAGACAGTTGACTTTATAGGCACTTACTACCTATAGTGTAATCATTCATGGGGGTTGTAGAATAACAATAATAAACAGCACTTACCGGTGTAAAGGTCCCAGCTAGCGTCCAGCTGGCAGACAAAAATAAAGCAGGTTGTAACTTAATACAAACCCTGCAAACTAACAGATGAATCAAGCTGGTATTTATATAGAAATACCTCCACTCAGGTACCAGCAGCCAATCACAGCCCAAGCAATGGACTATCTGCTGCTACCTGAGTGGAGGTATTTCTATATAAATACCAGCTTGATTCATCTGTTAGTTTGCAGGGTTTGTATTAAGTTACAACCTGCTTTATTTGTGTCTGCCAGCTGGACGCGAGCTGGGACCTTTACACCGGTAAGTGCTGTTTATTATTGTTATTCTACAGGGGTGACTGATTATTGTATTATATCATACGGACACTGCTATTAGCTTATACTACTGAAGTCCCAGCGCGTCTTCCGATTCTGTCACATTTTCCGTCGTCTCTTATAACAAGGTACATATATTTAAATTTCTCTACTGGCTTGTTTCCGACGTGTCCAGCTTCTATGTTGTATCTAGAGATGTCTCTCTTCCAAAAGACCATATATGATCTCTTGGTTGAATTTTGTTATATTCCGGGAATAAGAGAATAACTACTTAACACCAGGTGGATAATAAGGTTTATTGTACACAACCAGTACAATATTAAATACGGTACAGTTATATACACAGGTAAATCTAGTAGTGAGTGCCACTAACTGGAAGGTCGGACGTGCGTGCGTCGACTCGCTCTCACTGTTCCTCGAGTCTCTCGTAGACAGTTGACTTTATAGGTACTTACTACCTATAGTGTAATCATTCATGGTGGTGACTAGTTATTCCATTACATCAAATTTGTTGTTAGTTCTTTTCCCTGTACATACCTTTATTACCTTATTTAAAAGTTCCTGCAGTTTTTTTCTGTGTCAACCGTCAACACTGTGCCATCTCCATATCTTATGTTGTTAAAAATGTTTCCGCCAAAAAAAAACAAAAGACAAAAATTTTTTGAGGTGTTCTCGTTGTATGTTAACTAAATCTGGTGAGAAGACACATACTTGTCTCACGCCCCTTTCTATTTTTCTGTACTGGCTAAAATTAATTTTTTTTTATCTGTATGCAGGTGGCTTGTTCTCACTAATCATTCTGAACTATCATATATTTCTCAAATAAACCATATTTTCCAAACAGTTTAAGTAGAACTTTGTGTGGTGACGTATGAAATATTTTTGCGTGGTCAATGATACATAGGTATACACACGAGCAGTAGAGAGGTAATACAATGAGTGAAAATTATATTTCCCGATGGATAGAGAGGTTAAACCTACACCCATGTGTATATAAATCACTCCATTTTGAGATGGATCAACAGATACATGTTAAACAGTGAAGTACAAAAAAGAAAATCTTTAGACGCAGTAAGGAAAAATGGAGAATTTCAAGAGAAGAAGGTAAAGTAAAAAAAAAAGAAAGAAAAATTCAGATAACGAACCGAGTGAGTTTATCTTGTCGAATACAGTAAATTGTTCCCTGCAGGATAAATTTTATTTTGTTTTATTTTTTGATCAGTATATCTCAACAAACATCGTTGATTAGAAGGAATAAAAAACAGAAAGAAATTTAATTTAAAAATAAAAAATAAAAAGATACACATAAAAATGGAATAAAATAAATGCGTAAAATATTTATTTAAAAAAATGTACTGCATAAATAAATAAATAGGAGAAAATCAGTAAGTAGTAATTCTGACATTATTGTGAAATTATGGCGCCATTTCCGGTTTGCAAGCGCAGATAAGACGAAAATAAATATATTATGGTACGTGATTTGTGCTACAGTTTTTTCTTTGTTTCACTTTTATTACTTTATTGTCCGTTTTTAATTGATGTGGGAAGTGTAGCTTTATATAATGGATATGTACTGATTTTTACGCAGTCGATTATTCGTAGAAAATTATAGAAGCAATGTTAGAAATATATTACGTTTGAAATGCGTCCTTCATCAGAACTAAAGCAATTTACGTGATATAATTTATCAGTATATATCTTTATCACTTCAAGTTTCATTTTTTTTTTATCCCTGACGATGCTGTCTATAATTAATAGCAATATATGCGATTAGATATTTTGTAGTATATCATTTTTTCCTTTGTTTTAATTGATATTTCCTATCGATTTATACGTTTCTGAGTTCCATAAAAGATATTTTATGTTATTTTTAGTGTTGTGTAGAAAGACGACCGACAATCGCTAGACTAAATTATTGAACCTAGACTCTTCAATTCACTATGAGAAAGAAGTCACCTCATTGGATCAGGAGTTGCAAAATAGTCGCAAGATGTCTCGCTATTATTGTATTATTAATATTCAGTTCTTAACTAATATTGTGTTTTAGTTTTATCCATTCGAATATAATTAACTAAAACTTTGAATGTCTGTGTCACGTTAATAAAAACCTAAGTGGCAGGCTTTCAGTGTTCAAATATTCAAGACATCATTGACAAAACAATATCTTTATATATGCTGATATGTATGTGGGTTGCTACGACGTGGGGTAATGGTTAGTAGTTGGGCTGATTGACCGTTAATATTGAGTAGTGGGTTCCATTTGATAAAGGGGCTTAACAAACAATAACTAGATTCTATATAGTATTAACAATAATATTACAAAAAAGTAATAACGTTACACCTTTATCGGTGTTTCCGAACAGATTCAAGTCAGATATAATCAGTTCAGTGATAACGTTTTATATAATAAATTCGTACAATCTAAGTAAACTATTAAATATTTAGATATTCTTACTAAAATGCGTAAAGAGATGAGAGAAATAAAATGAATTCTGGTCAAAACTGAATAATAAATTGCAATGGTTCTATGTAATTCATAGACGTAAATATAGGCGCGTATAAGCAAAGTAAATGACCAAAAAAGACTATTATATAATGTGTAATATTTAACAAAATTTCATCTAAGATACGACTTCCCAGCCTGTTTTGTGTCATCTTTCACTTTCACATGGAAACATTTTCCCCCGCCCACCTCTATAGAAAATATTCAAATTCATACCCAAATTATTTCGTAAAAGTTTGTTACTAGTTCATAAACTGACTTTACGATGTAATAAGGGAGGTAACAAATAATGCTGATTATGTTATGATTTCTGCTGCTACGACCTAATTAAAGACACATTAAAGAAAAACTTGACCATTGAAAACTATATATATGATGTAGTTTAATTGCCAAAGTTAAATTTGGCGTTGTATGTGTTGACAAAAAAAACCCCAAATAAACGATTTATTTGATAAATATAAAATTAAAAAAATATTATACACAACGAGCAACTAACAGAAATTCAGCGAATAGATTTTTGTTGTTCTTGGTTTTCCTTATTTGATTGATACCCGAAAAAAATATTATTTTGTATAAGAACTATTTGAATGTTAATAATCTTTCTCAAAACTATAAAAAAATATCAAAATATTCATTGTTTGCAGGGATATGTATATATTATCTAAAAATATGATGTACTTTTTATTTTTACAGATTCTTTACATATCTCCTTTGAATATTTGTTTCGGCTAGCATATGTTAAAATATCTTTTTAATGCACAAAGTCTAATATCCACTACTTACATTATTCAGACTATTGTCCTCATCTTTGTCGCCATATTTTTTAAGCGTTTCACCCCAAGCAAGGCTAGAAGCCACTAGGACACAAGGGGTTACAGAAGATCAGATAGGAGTGATAGAAGAAGGGATAAGGAGAAGGGTAGTGGATAGATCAAGGCAACTGGAGATGTCGATTGACTTTACATTTGAATAGCTGGAGATTATAGCTCTCAGGGAAACTGGAATAGAGAAGGGAGTTCCACAGGCGGGATGCCAGCCTCGTAGGGCGCTTGAACTCATGAAGTCTGGGAACGAGCGAATGTAGCTTCTCGGAGCAATTGTCATGAAAGTATTTGTAAAACAGACAGAGAGAGGCGACGGCGGGTCTGTGGGAAAGTGACTGTAGACGAGATGCCAGAGCAGGGCCAATTACATTGCATATCAAACTCTGGAGCCTATCAAGAACCCCGAGGCAAACAGAAGGGGCTCAAGACCATATATGGGAGCAATACTCCATGCAAGGGCGAATTGTTGATTTGTAGATCTGGAGGTTCGATTCCGGGGAGAAAAATGTCCTGGCACGGCACAGGGAGCCAACTTTCCTTGTGGTGGACGAAGCAATTGACAATGTATTTGTTCCATCTCAGGTCAGCAGTCAACGTGAGACCGAGCAGCCGCAGAGAGGTGCTCTCAAGGAGTTGAGCGTCAGACATTCTAATGGAGGGCAGGGAAGGATCTCTCAGGCGGGCATTTCTTCAAGACAATGGCTGGTATCCCATCTCCACCACTAGCCTTGTTAGGGTCTAAATTGGAGATAATCCCCAATACCAAAGATGGGGTTATGTGTAACCCACTCAATAGGGCCTCAGTTCTAAGAGGGAAGTCTGGTATGAGTACACCGGAAGAGTCGAGCGTTGAGTTGAATGAAAATTTCCGAGCAAAGAATTCAGCCTTGTCGACATAGGAAGTTAGGACTTCGAACTGGTTGAACAAAGGAGATATTGAGGGTTTGCAATTGTTCAATACGCTCTTGCAGAGACGCCAATAATCTTTGGAGCCAAATTTGCGAGATGCAATACGCTTCTTCATCCGAACAGCAAATAGTGACTTAGCATCGTTGAGGACACGCTTACACTCGTTACGGGCGGAGGCAAAGAGACGTCTATTGCAGTCAGACATATCGCTACGAAATAGGTGAAAGAAGTGGTTCCTATGGGCAATGGCGGCTGAGTCAGCAGCGGAGAACCAGGGGGAGGAGCCCGACTTGCGGGGGTGAAAGCGTCGATTCCAGCTTTAACCCAGGATGAGACCTCAGAAGCACATTCTTGGACGGGGAGCGTAAAGACAACATCCCAGGGGACATCGCGGAGGAAATCACGGAACGCGTCCCAGTCGGCTATTTGATAGTAGAACGGAGTTCTAGTGGTAGGAGGTTCTTTGCAGGGGGTGGAGTTGAAGGAGATGTTAACAGATACTACCGCTTAATCAGAGTTACCAAGAGGGTAGAGTTGCGTGGCGCTACAGGTCTCAGGGATGGAGGTAAAACAAAGATCGAGAAGAGAGGCTTTACCTTCCTGGTGAAGGCAAAACGAGTGGGGAAGTTAACTATCTGCGTGAGGGATTGAGAGACTGAAAAATTGAGCGTTTGAATGCCTGCGTGGTCAGTAGTAGCATTCTTAAGCCACCTGGTATGATGGGCGTTAAAGTCGCCAAACACAAATATGTGAGCAAACGGGTGGAGGGAGAGAGCCTTGTCTATGCTGTCAGAAATGCTATCAAGTATCCCACAGTCTTGTGAGGATGGAGAGCGGTAAAGGAAGAAGAGATAGCTTACCGCATTGAGGAGAGATAGTCGGAGACACATGTATGACTGGTCAGGCGATTCGAGAGACAACTCTGGGGCCAGAGGAAGATGGTCCTTGACGTAGACACCAAGGCCGTGCATGTTGGTTAGAGAGTCTTTTCTGAGGAGAGGCAGGTAGCCTTGGATCGAGAGATCAGAGGAAGGGATAGACGAGACAAGGTTGGTCTCAGAGAGAGCCAGTATATCCGGGCAGTTTGCAGTGAGGAAAGAAGTTTGTTCTAATGCCACGGATGTTGGAGAACGAAATGTTGAGGGGTTTAGGTGATTTTTGAGTGGCTGGTTTAGGATTATTTTTCGGTCTTTGTAAGTCATGTTGAATTTTGGTTGGAAGTTGAGAAGGCCCGAAGTAAAAGAAGCAGACAGTTATCGACCGTGACGTGGGCAGAGAGGAGTTGGCACAACCTGCATCATAATGTGGCCTCAGGGTTGCCCACCGGAGGTGACTGCAGTGACACCATTCCATACGCGACATGGCACTACAAACATCCCGGTATTATACAACTGTTGATCAGAGCGGCCGCTCAAGACGCTACGCAAGAGTTAGGGCTCCTAACTACCAGTCAGAAATAGCAACCAGAGAACCGTCAACCGTGTACCCTCAGAATGAAGAGGTGATGCCACAGACTGCACACATCACGGGAGAAACAGAACTGCACTAATACAGAGGCCAGAGAGAGAGAGAGAGAGAGAGAGAGAGAGAGAGAGTACCGGGAACCCCTTCCTAAGCAAGAAACAAGACGTAAGCCTCTACTCATGTCCAAGAGAAGGGGGAGGAGTGTTGACTGGGCGGTAGGAAAGCCTACCTACTCCTATTACATATAACACATACAACAACAAAAACAGAGGTAACGATGAGAGGGGCAGGTAATTTGCAAAGAGTCCTGGCTGACACTTGGATTTTACCCTTTCCAACATTAAGTTTTCACTTGTATAAGTCCCACTGTCTATTCTAAAAAGAAATTGAAGAAAATAAGGTTATCCGGATTTATTGATATGTCATAATAAATGCCTCAACATATGTGGCAGCGAGTGTTTGTCCGCTTTCTTCCTCATGATAACAAGTGAATGTCCGGCAAATGTACGGACAAAATGTGTTACTATGGTCAAACGACGAGTAGGGGAGAAAAAAAAAAAAAAATAAAATAAAATAAAAAAAAAAATAAAATTTAAAGATTAAATAAATAAAGAATTAAGAAATAGAGAAAAATTAAAATGAGTTTTCGGTAGAGCGAAATTATACTCACACAGGGCAGCAAGTGTTTGTCCGCTTTCTTTCTCGTGATAACAAGTGAATGTACAGATTAACTTAAGTCCAAGCAGAGACCTCCTGGTGGTGGTGGTGGGGACAACGGCCAATCCTCCGCCCTCACCAAATAGTGGGCTTGGGAGACATGCTTTCAATAAAAGAAATAAGAACAACAGGAGAAAGAAACGGCGAAAACAATTCCAAGTTCAGACAATTTATCAAGCAAGAAGATTCGGCCAACTCGATAATGAGAATATTGACGAGACACTTTCGCATCTAGCCAAAGACATTCAATTTTCCCTTTTTTTCTGATTTTTCTTTCGAACCGGGATTTCTAACTAAACCATCAAATAGGTTAGAATCATTAGGACAAAATATGTTACTATGGGCAAACACACTGACGAGTAGGGGGAGAAAAAAAATTAAAAAAAAAAAAAAATTAAATATTTATTACAACGTTTCGGCCGTTGTACGCTCCAGCCTTCTTCAGGTGGTTGGAATGTCTAACTGAACCCTCTATTTCGCTCACTGGGCTAGACTGTTCTTGTTCTATGTGCCATGCTTAATGTATGTCAGTTACCAGGTATCTCCAGTTAATTCCTCTCTCCAAGTTCTCCACTGCCTTAACCGGGTATGGAACTCATACACTTTGGGTCCTGTCACTGGATCTAACCAACTTCTTTATCCACTGTGCCATGTGTCTTTGAAACGTTGTAATAAATATATCGACAAAGATGAGGACAATTGTCCGAATGATGTAAATAGTATCCTATATCGCCCACCAAAGTTTCCATTTGCCTAACATTTTCTGTACAGTGAACATCGCCCACCCAACAATTGGAATCGGCCACCAGTAGGCGATATCACCCAAGTTGGGAAACCTTGATGTAAGAGATATAAGCAAATATGTATCTGGTTGTAAATAGGCTTTAATAGAATTAACCTTTTCTGAATCTCTCTATATATAATCAAGAGAAATAAGATCAGAGAAAAAAGTATTCAAATTGAATAAAAAAAATTTCCGGTAAAATACGCGAAAATCTCAAGATTTTTCATTTCATTACATATCAATACACATAGACACACACACACAAATAGATATATTAATAAAAATTAATAATAATTAAAATTTTACCATCTAGGAAATCAGTACATAATTCAACTATTATATCTAAGTAAAATGAAAAAATACTATATAAAAGTTAATAATAAATCAAAAATCACTATCTAAGATACCTACAATATATGTCGAATATATTTTGTAACAACTATAGATAAATAAACAGAAAAAAAATTGGATGAACAAAATACTATTTGAAAATTAATAATACTTGAAAATACATTGTCGCAAAAATTAATATTATTTCTAGTGGTAAAAAAATGCCGGATAAAGGAGACGAATAGAATTCTATTTAAAATTTAAAAATAATTAATACTTTATCAGTTAAGAAATTCTTAAAGTATATATTACCAAGTGAGATATATAAAAGAAATAATACTTAAAATTTAATAATACGCGGCAATTCATCATCTAGGGAATTCGTAAAATATATTCGTTTTAGATTCTATTACTAAGAGGTTTAAATTTATACGGAATACGATGAAAAAAATACTATACAAAGGTGAATAATGACTGATATTATATCAGCTAAGAAATTTGTATAAGATACTTTTTCATTGTCCAGAATTCATAGTCATATAGTTGATTAGATATTTTAAAGGAAATCGACATTTTTATTTCCTATTTCTTTATACTCTTCTTGGTTTAATAAAGACATTTTCTGTTTTTCCATTCGCATTTCTGTGTCTCATTAATAAAAAAGCATGAATAGCAATGTTTCACATTTCAATTATTCAAGCCACCACTGACGAGCAAACGAAACTTTTATTGTTCATGTATATTCTGATTTGCTTGTAGGTTGTCACGGAGTGAGGTAATTGTTAACTATTAATCTGATTGACTCTTAATATTGTGTAGTAGGTTCTATCCTAACCGGGTATCCCAATCTTAACAAAAAAAAACCAACAAAAAACAAAAAAAAAAACAATGAAAACTGTGCGGGATCTTTTGAAACGATGCTATACGTGATACATAGTTTGGCGATCATGTCTATTTTGATTATATAACTAAGTAGAATATTTTTCTGCAGTAGGAGTTTTCTTTCTGCGGCAGACTGATTGTCCACCACACAGTCTGTTCTGTTATTTAACCCATAGCTGGGAGTCTGGATTCATATTTTTCGCGTAAGTGAATGTAACGAACCCGACTGGAATTCGAACATTACAAGCCGCAAATAAGCAAGAGATTTAAAACGAATACTTTTTAAAGGTTAACAGATAATTGAGAATGCCTCATTTAAGAAACACAAACAACTATATTACATCATATTTCTACTAGGCCGAATAAATAAGCAATCGCAATAAATTTTCTAGAAATATTTTCATGTCATATTTTTTGATGAGTTCTTTTTCCTAGGTCCCCTGACTAAATGAATGTAAGCGTGTTACTAGATTAACAACGAGGTCTCACCGTTTTACTGTCGAACTTGCTAGATGCTACCACCACTTCCCTTGTAACTATTTCTTTTCTCGCACTTCTCACCTGTGGAACATCCTTCCGATTTCTTGCCTCCCTGATAACTACAATCTTCAAAAAATTAAACGCAACGTCAATCGCCATCTTCTGTCTTCTTGAACCCCGTTTCTTTTATTGTCCGTACTTCAACCCTCCCCATTCTCAGTCTTCTCATTCTCTTTCACTTTTACTCTCTAAAAACCCACTGCGTCTTAGTGGCATTATCGCCTTGCTTGGGGTGAAACGATTAAAAAATAATTAAGAAAGAAGTATAAATAATCAAATTGTTAATTACTTACTATGATTCATCAAAGAAATTCCTTTAAATTTTTTTTATTATTTATTCTGGCCTATGTTCGGTATTAACTAATTATTCCCAATTGCTAGCCAATTAAACTATTTTAAAAATGTATCTCGACAAAGATTGTCTGTGGCGTTTCAATGTAAGCAGAGTGAACTGAGTTCAAGACGATAGATAACAACTCGGCTCATTGCCATGAAAACGCGTTTACATTTTATTTTTATTTTTAGCCAGGAACCGAGTAGCGATTACTGTCGCTCGGGGAAAAAAATGCTTCTTTCACTCTAGCTGAAGTCTTAATACATTTTGACGGGTAAATAGACGTTCGATCCTCCATCTTGATCGATGAACTGCAAAACATCCGTACAGATTGACAGTGAGACAGACGGCCAGACACGAAAGATAAGAACATTAGCTGTTGGAGGTGAAAATTAGCACCTGGCTGCGGTCACGTGTCTTCTAGCCTCCTCATCTCCTCTAATAGTTTTGATTTTTTTTCAGACATGAAACAAGTGAATACATAACAAAATTTACAGAGTAGTATCACTCTCCTTTCTTTGTAAATACTAAGGAGTGAATGGGTCATATATAACGAATAATTTTAAACTGTTTCCCATCACGGGAATTAGCCCGCCTGCGAGGTTTAGGATTTGCTGACTGCATTCCACGCATTCGGCTTAAGATCCCTCAGCAAATGTTCGGCTTCAGGACTAAAGTACAAAACCAGCCCAAATGTTTCCTTATATAGGCTCAAATATAGACCCGGGAAATGTTTGCTTATAGACTCAAGTATAGGCCCGATAAATGTTTATAAGCAAACACTAATCGGGCTTATACTTGAGTCTATAAGTAAACATCTGTAGAGCCGTACTTGAGTCTATAAGGAAACATTTGACGTGCCTATACTTGAGTCTATGAAGAAACATTTATCGGGTTATACTTGTGTCTGCTTATAGACTCAAGTATAGGCCCGATAAATGTTTGCTTATAAACATTTATTGGGCTTATGAATCTAAAGGTAAACAATTGTCGGGCTGATACTTGAGTCTATAAGCAAACATTTATCGGGCCTATACTTGAGTCTATAGGTAAACATTTATCAGGCCTATGCTTGTGTCTATAAGCAAACATTTATCGGGCCTATACTTGAGTTTGCTTATAGACTCAAGTATAAACCCGATAAATGCTTCAAGAATCAAGTGTAGGCAAGATAAATGTTTATAAGCAAATATTTATCGGGCCGATACTTGTCTTAATAAGCAGACTCAAGTATAAGCCCGTTAAATGTTTCTTTATCGTCTCAAGTATAGTTCCGACAAATGCTTGCTTATAGAATCAAGTATAGGCCCGAAATGAAAGAAAACATTTATCGGGCCTACACTTGAGGCCATAGCAGACTCAAGTATAAGCCCAATAAATGTTTCCACGTATAGGAACAACAGATGTTTTATTATAGACTCAAATATAGTCCCGATAAATGTTTCCTTATAGACAGTATAGGCATGAATAAATAATTTATTTTCTTCAATGTACTTTCTAATTGCTTGTCCAACCTTTTCTCGCCAGGTGTCTTAAGTTTGGCGAGTGATGTTTTTATGAGGTTTGTGCAACGTGTCATTACGTGTTGTACTCCTCTCAAGACCACTTTTCATTTTCTTTGTTTAAATGAATGGGTGTGGGTCTAGTTGGAGAATTCGCAGGTTCATCATTGAGATTATCCCGGTTGTAGTGACATGAAGATTCATTATTTTTGTAGGCGTTTTTGTTCTTATGACATATTTTTCGACCTCAGGTACGGTTCCCTCCTGAGGGACAGGCTCCCTGTTTATTCACCGGAAGAGCCATAATGGAAATTTGGGTTTTCCTTTTTAGTTCTCATATTGTTCCCAGTGACGCACGGGTCCAAAAGTCCACCCAAACACGTCGGCGCATTGAGTAACGGTGTGCTGAATCCTGTAGTGATCGTTCACGACTTCATAACGCAGCAGCCATTAACGCTTCGGCACGATTAACAACTTGCGTTGCGGGTTGTTGATCTGAGCTTTCCTTCTCTTAAAAAAAGAAAAAAGAAAAAAAAGTTGACCATACTAAATTTTAACTTAGTATAAGTCACAATGACACTACTAGATGATTGGTCAGGTGGGCATACATTGGAGTTTATCAAGAGAAAAAAAAAAGGAAAAATGGATAATCAGGCAATACGATCTTAAACCATGCGCATGCACGCATCGACAAAGATATATTATGCCGAGTTAAAAAGCATGGAAGGTTCTGTTGTAAGGGTAGGCAAAATTTAAATATAGATAAAAAATAAAAATAAAAATAAATTAAGAATAAAATAAAAATAAAATGAAAAATTAAAGTCAAACAAAGTCAAAGAGACTTAAAATAAAATTAAAGAAAAGAAAAATGTAATTTCAAATCATAAAAAATTTCGCATAGCTTACATGTTGAAAGGCGGACACAGAATGGCATCTGCCTAAAAAATGAGAAAAAACTTTGAAAATTGGGGTTTTCATACATACCTGCGTCCTTTCCAACAAAAAAAAACATTATTATTATTTCTTTTTCGAATTTTTAAAACGGTCTGCTATGTCTACAAACTGGGTGAAGCATCAGTCAGTTATGTGTCATGCGTGATACACACTTAGGCGATCATGTATTTTTCGATAGATGAATGATGAGGCAGATTTATTCCCGCAGTATGTAGCCATTTCTTTCTGCAGTAGACCAGTTGCCATCCAAGGTTATATAACTCGTTTTGTCCTGCTATTTACCCATAACTGGTGGAGAAGTATAGGATTCTTACCTTTTCCAAATGTATTATTAGCACCTAAGTGAATGTAATGGACTTGACCGGATTCGAACTCGGATCTTCGATTACTCAATCCGAGCCGCCTGACCTATATTTCCTTAGCACTTTCTTTCTTTTTTTCTCTCTCTTATTATGTGTTGTGTGTTCTTGAAACCAGGTATTGACTACGACCTGATCATACACCGTGAAACATTGGGCCCATTTCCTCCGCGTTCAGATTTGCCAACTATTGCATCATCATTATTTGGCATTCAGGTCTTTCGTGACGATTTGTAATGATCCTAAAGCTATTCAATTTCTTCTGTACTTTGTGCTGTCGGTGCATATCTCTCCACATCATTCACTTTCGATAGAGGAGACATACAGTTTCATAAATGATAATGTGAAATTTGTAATTTAAAATAAAAATGGACATCATTTTTCCCCCTAAATTGTCAAGCCTCTAATATTGCTGTTTACACTACCATAAATTTAAATATATTTTATCGACTATAAGGTACAGTGAATGCCTGCTAAGCATTTTATTATTTTTCGGTTATCGAAGACGTTAGTTGATATTCAGGCGGGTGCTTTTAAAGAATCTATCCGAAAAAATGTGGTGCGTTTCGATGACTTTCTACCATGAGTGCGCCAACTGAGATGCCGCCAGTCAAGATTTATGGTATATGATAAACTCAAAGTGAATATATATATATATATATATATATATATATATATATATATATATATATATATATATATATATATATATATATATATATATATGCGTAAACATTCCATCTGATGTCAAACGACATATTCGACACTAGGAGAATATTGCCTAAAAGGCATAACAGAGATTTTCGTTGGCAATTATCTATCTCACCACGAGCATAGGATCCCTGCCTCTTCAATAAATAATACATGTATATATATATATATAATATACATATATATATATCTTAATGTATATATGTATATATGTATATATATATATATATATATATATATATATATATATATATATATATATATATATATATATATATATATATATATATATATATATATATATATATATATATAAATATATATTGATAAATAGTACGCCCAACAATATTGCAATATTAAAAGCCCAATTCAAAATCGTAAAGAAATGCGTGAAACTGTCTTCTGAAATGAGTATATATATATATATATATATATATATATATATATATATATATATATATATATATATATGTAAGCAAATATATGGATATAGATCCGACAGTATGAAGAAAAATATACTGAAAAATTAAACAAAAATCCTAATATGCGATTAAACATTAAAACAGCATAATCCCATATTAAGATTTTTGTTTGTTTTTTCAGTATATTTTTCTTCATATATATATATATATATATATATATATATATATATATATATATATACAGTTGTAGCCTATGTCTGTCTTTTATCAAACTTCTCGGAGATAAATTTCCCTCTGATATAAATTATATTTAAATTAGAACAAGGGAATGATTCCTATCCAAAATATAGAAGGTGACATGCACAAGATGGAGCTCACATCGTCAAGATTAAAATGAGTCAATATCAACGTCATATTGAATCATTCAGTGCTTAGTGATTTACTATATATTTTTGTTGAGACAATTCAACTGTCATATCAATGTTGAATTGTATTCATCAATTCATTCAACAAGTATTGTATCAAATACGTATTAATGGGGTCAGTTCATGTTTTTGCATAGCCCCTTTGAAATTTTATTTCACTGAAGTTAATTTTTTAAATTTGTAGAAGGAAATAACTCCTATCCAAAATATAGAAAGAAAAAGCCAGAAAATGGAGGTCACATCGGCATGATCATTGAGTAATATCGAAATATATAAATTTTCTCAACAAATTATAAAAATGATTTAAAATCAATCACCATTTTCTTACAAAAATGGATGAAACACAGCAAAGTGCTGGTAGTTCCCACTAGTGCATATATATATACACACACAAACACACACACACACACATATATATATATATATATATATATATATATATATATATATGCAAATATATAGACATATACATAAATATATATACATATGTAGACAAATATATATATATATATATATATATATGTATGTATGTATATAAAATATAGAAACATAAATATACACGCATATCTACATATACACATATATATTATAATAAAGAGTAAAACAGTAAAATTTATAACAATGGACGAATAAATAGCTTTAAGTATCTTCTCAGACCAAAACGATCTAAGCAACCCCACCCCCAAAAAATTTACTACGTTAATAAATCATCAAAAATCGAAAAGAATAAATAATACAAAATGGAAATGAAAAACAAGTAAAATAAATTAACCCAAACAAATAAATAAATAAACAAGCAAATCCTGCAAAATAAGCGCCAGAATAAATGTCCCACAATGCACCACGAACCCATATATATATAAATAGCCGAGGAAATATCCAGCATTCTCGGCCTGACGATAGCGTTGAGGCAGTCGACACGCAGTCTCTGACTGTGTGCGATTTCTGTCGAACTCTCTGCTTTGGCAAAGAGAAACCCGGACGAAGCTTTGTCGAAGGGCAAATTTTCGTCCGGGGAGGTAGACAGATCCCGAACATGCTTATGCGGGTTCTAAGGGAATATTTTTGGCCGAGCCTACGCACCTTAAACTCGGCCTTGTGCCACATAAATTCCTCGTGGGGCGACTGTTAAATATAATTCTGGCGATTGCGTCCAGCATGAAACAGCCTGTAGGCTCTGAGTATGGACTTCATTATTTATCTTTACATACGCTCTATCTCTGATATTTAGCACATTATCCCATAACTATGGCACACCTTAGAACTATATTTCTTCACACACACACACACATATATATATATATATATATATATATAGCTGGCCTCGTATTTGATGATACCCGTCTATTGGGGCGGCTAGCCAGACCCTATATACAGACGCGCGTTTGTTCAACATCCACAGAGTCCAGAAATGTAACTATGCTGAGCATAATTACATTTTCTGTGAAAGATTGTGTTATCTAGTGTAATTGAACTCCAGCGGGATCAGATCCTCGGTTACTACATGCTAGTACAGCTCTCGACGGTCCACAAATAAACCGTCTACCGAATTTCACTTACAAGGTTTGGGTCAATGGTGCTGCACGCTGGATCGTCCCCTCCTGACCGATAACATCTGGAAGTCTCTTGACAAATCGACCATGGCGAGATTCGAATATATATATATATATATATATATATATATATATATATATATATATATATTATATATATATATATATATATATATATATATATGTACAATATAAAGAATCACAAAGATGGTAAGGGATATAGAAAAATAGCTCAAGATTTGAATTTGCTTGTGAGTACAGTTGGTGCTGTTGTTCGAAAATGGAAAAAAATCGATACTATTGAAAGCAGTGGTCGTCCCCGTATCTTAAATGAGGCTAATGAGCGATACATTTCCCGTACTGTGAAGAAAAATCCATTTTCAACTCGTCGAGAAATTCAGAATGATTTGAAAAATGCCGAAATTGAAGTTAGTAAAGATACAATTAAAAGATCACTGAATCGTTCAGGTCCCACTTCAAGATCACCGAGAAAGACTCCATTACTGAAACGCCGACATGTACAAGCCCGTTTGAATTTTGTAAAGAAATATGAAATTGAATCTAATGATTTCTGGGAGAAAGTAATTTGGTCAGACGAAACGAAAATTGAGCTTTACGGACGAAATATGCGCACTCATGCATGGAGGAAAAAAGGAGCGGAATACAAGCCAACAAATACCATCCCTACAGTCAAACATGGAGGTGGAAATATTATGATGTGGGGTTGTTTTTCCTCAAATGGAGTAGGAAAAATGAAAATCATCGAAGGAACAATGAATGCTGCAAAATACACTCAAATTTTGTCAACTCAGCTCTTGAACAGTTTCACATCTTTGGAACATGGTCATGATTTTGTATTTCAGCAAGACAATGACCCGATGCATACTGCTAAAACAACTAAGAATTGGTTTAATAATAATGACATTAATGTCCTGGAATTTTTGTGGAAACTATTGAAGTTACGAGTTCATAAAAGAAATCCATCGAATTGGTCAAAATACCAACAAGTACCTGCAAGAAACTAGTTGAAGACTACGGGAAACGACTGGAGGCTGTGAAGCAGAACAGAGGCCACTGTACTAAATATTAGTAAAGTGTGTTAAATACTTTTGCATATGGGTCATTTTATTTATTGTTAATAAATGTTTCTCTAAACAGTGGTTTTAAATTTTCCTTCTATGTTTTGATCGATAATGTTCGTTTAAATATTTCCTATAAGTTTCGTTGAACATGATCTGTTATTTTTTTAGATATGTAAGAAAAACCAATGTGTTAAACAATTTTGCTACCCACTGTATATATACACACATATATATATATACAAATATAATATATATATATATAACACGAATAGAATAGCATCATCTATATGCAAAAAAAGGCTAAAAATAATGTCTTTTTACCAGTTGGTAGATCTTTCCCCTTGCCCATGTTTCAACATATATTATGGACAAAAAGAAAATTCAGTTAAATATTGTACTTAGCGTGGCAATAGATGAGTTTAAATTTGACACATTGGTTCAGAACTTTTGAGTTATTGAGGTTTATTTGATTTACGTAACTACTTCAGACAGGTAGTATATATATATATATATATATATATATATATATATATATATATATATATATATATATACGTGTGTGTGTTTATATAATTCTAAAAGTGGTGAGGTATACTGTATTCTTTAATATATATTTTTCTTTTTTTCTTTTCATAATTTCTATTTTGCATTTATTATAATTTTTATTTTCTAATAATAAGAATAATAATAATAAAGAAATACAAAAAATTGTTCTCAAGAGTACAGCCTACACCATACGAAGAGCTTTATGTTTGTAAAATTTGTGTGTGTGTGTGTGTTTTCTTTTTAGTTGGCCAATGGAAAATATCATGATATCATTTCTAACCTTAGGTCTCTGGGCGGTACCCGGAAAGAAATGTGTACACACTAGAAATCAAATGAAAAATAATAATAATAATAATAATAATAATAATAATAATAATAAAATATATAGCAGGTAAGGAGGAGGTGTGAATTGGAGCAAACAGTTTGAACATTTGAGGGAATGAGATGTTTATTATTGATTTGTTTGTGTAATCAATAAAATACGTTTTGTGCGCATGTTTTGTGCGCATGTTTTGTTTTTCATTCCTCTATACCTAAATTTACACACCTCTATATAAATGTTCTTAATAACGTTTGGATGTACACAAACACAGATGTGTATGTGTGTGTGTTTATTAGCGACAAATAAAAATTGTTCCATATTTATACTCTCAAATATATTCACTCCTGTCTGCCTCTTTGAAAAGTGTTCCTTATTTGTTGCCAAATCCAGTGTATTCTGCACGCATAAATACAATAGCCTTTTCAATTCTCGAGAATGCAATAGGCGACATATTGTGTCAGCAACAGCGCAGACGTGGTGCGAATAAACGGAATTAAACATTCTGTCAGGATTTTATAAGTTAAGATAAGAGGCATATTTTTCCAAGTGTTAGGTTCGAATAAAGAAACCACTAGACCAGCATGTTTCTTAAGCCTCTTTCCAATTTGAATCAGGTGTTCACTAATACCTGTTTAATACTTCGGTGAAAGCCTACCGCCAATTCCTTCATAATTTTCATTGTAGCTTTATTTTCTCTTTCTTTCTTTATACCCAATTATCTATTGCCTTCTTTTTCTTCAATTTCTGGGGACCGATTCTTCTTCAACATCCTTTTCCTGACACATTTACCTTGTTCTTTTGACTTTTTTTTTCTTTTCTATTCTAATTACCTATTTTGTTTTTGTTCTGATTTTTTTTATTCATATTCTTCTTGATTTCTTTACCTTGTGCTACATAAGTTTTCTTACTTTTCTCTGTCTTTAGTATCTTATTTTTCATCCGCATCTTAAATGTTTCCCTCAATTTAAAAAAAAAAAAATAATATGCCTCTGTAAATCGCAAACACGTCAAAACCAAAACTTAAAGCATTACCTCCACCGAATACTAAACCCAACTGCCAGCCAAAGTATAAGGTTTCTGAATGAGGTGCGTGTCATTGGGACGTATTAAAATAAGTCAATTTAACTCTTATCATTCTTTTCAGTAGCGACTCTCAGACAAGAGAGAGAGAGAGAGAGAGAGAGAGAGAGAGGGACAATTTAAAATTTTAAAAAGTGCCAGTCAGTAAAATCACCCGTAGCACTCTGAGAGTTAAAGCAATTGCCTAACATCTGAGTTGTTGCACTTATAAAAAAATAATTTTCACTTAATACGAGGCTCAAGAATGACTAAAGGAATGAATCATGTGATATGCATGTAGGAAGAAGAAGCAGGATTATGAAAATATGGAGGGTTTTATTCAGTATAATTGTTATTTATGTTGGAGAGAAAGAAAAAGAAATGACTTCTGATGGTGATAAAATTTTAGTATCAAACAGTAAACCATATTATTCATGTTATTTTCATCTATTTTGACTGATCTAGAGTGTTTTCTCCTTGGTACTGTTTAGAAATTGTGATCAGGTAATTGTCTATTCCATAACCAATAATTATCTAAGAGTATTAGTTCGATGGTCATTGAGTCACTTACTGGAGTATCAAGGTACCTGACTTAAACAAACAGCCAAATAAAAGAAAAATTATATCTAAAAGTATTGGTTTTGATGCTGCTTCTATTAAAACAAATACATTGGCATTCGCGTTTGATATGTATCCCGTGTCGGAAAATGAAATTAAAAAAAATAATTAAAATTATAATGAAGAGTAAAATAATTTTCAAAAATCATTTTGCCATGATTAAAGATATAAAGAAACTGGAAAAGGTTTATTAATACATGCGAGATTTTATGACCCCCCCACTTCCAGAAAATATTTTATGACCCCCCTCACTTCCAGGAAAGATTTTATGACCCCCACTTCCAGAAAAGATTTTATGAAGCTCCACTTCCAGAAAAGATTTTATGACCCCCACTTCAGAAAAGATTTTATGACCCCCCACTTCCAGAAAAGATTTTATGACCCCACCCCACACTTCCAGAAAAAGATTTTATGACCTCACACTTCCAGAAAAGATTTTATGACCCCCACCCCACACTTCCAGAAAAAATATTTTATGACCCCACGCTTCCAGAAAAGATTTTATGTATTTACCCAGAAAAGATTTTATGACCCCCACACTTCAGAAAAGATTTTATGACCCCACCCCACACTTCCAGAAAAGATTTTATGACCCCCCCCCACACTTCCAGAAAAAGATTTTATGACCCCCCCCACACACACACACTTCCAGAAAAGATTTTATGACCTCCCACTTCCAGAAAAGACAGAAGCTCTCTCTTTTCCACTTTCCAATGACATTGTTCGGGCGTGTTTTGGCAGCTCTACTCATGAAATAAGTGATTTTGCCATTCCAGCTCAGCACAAAGAAATAACAGCTGCTGCAGAGAATCATCAGATGCAACTGAACCTGGATTTATGTGTTTCCTTATATGCCGTTTTCTGAACAGTGACATTTCATTAAAATTGTTATGTATGCACGAAGGGGAAAAAAAAGAAATGACTTCTGATTGTGATAAAATGTTAGTAACAACCAGTTAACCACATTTTTCAAGTTATTTTCATCTATTGTGTCTGATCTAGGGTGTTGTTTTTTTGGTACTGCTTAGAAATAGAGATCAGAGGAGTCGCAGTTGAGTAATGGATAGTGGATCGGATTGATGAATCGGAGAGCCGAGTTCGAATTTCAGTCAGATCCTTTACATTCACTTACGTCCTAATACCCTTGGGAAAGGTATGAATCCTCTTCTACTCCCCCCCAGCTATGAATAAATAGCAGGACAGACCAGGTTCTATAGCCTTGGATAACAACTGCGGGAAAAAAATCTGCCTCGTCGTTCATGTAAAGATACATAATTACAACAAACTCCAGTAGCAGTCTAAGAGTTAAATTAACATATCAGTTGTTTCTCTGTTCACACAATAGAAGGCTCAAGAGCCACTCAAATAACGAGATGTTTGTAAGAGGAAGCAATAGCAGGAGAAGACCATGGGAATACGCAGAATGGTTAACAAATGTCCCAAAACTTGAAGAAGTTACGATTGCAATTTTTAGGGAAGCATTTTACCAGTTTTTGTGATATCATAAGCCAGATAATCATTGATCCTCCTGCTAGATCCTCAAGGTGCCTGGTTTGAAAAGAATGTAACCGAAGGAAACACTGCAGCCAAAGTCTCTAGTTCCACTGCTGTTTGTCTTGAAACAGATGCATTGGCATGTAGGCTTGATATGTCTCCCTTGTCATTTGGTACTGGCCTGGTTTCATTATATTGGTAATATTAGAAGCAGCATTGGATCATTGATTGTATTGAAAGCAGTGTCGGATTGTTATATCGCCATTCTTAGCACTTCAAAGCTTTCCACAAGGACCGTGTGATCAGCTTCTGATGCATTTTCCATGAATAATATGACAGAGAACATAGCCACACCAGAGAGTGAGATGAAACTTTATGTGTTTCAACATTTGTCGATTTTTGAACAGCTACATTACGTTTTTTTTTATGTATGCTGGAGAGAAATAAAAAGAAACGACTTCTGATGGTGACAAACTTTAGTATCAAATAGTCAAGCATATGTTTCAAGTTATTTTCATCTATTTTGACCTGATGTAGACAATTGTCTTCTTTGTGCTGTTTTAGAAATTATGATCAGTTTATTGTCCTTGGAGCGTATTATCCCCTAACCAATAATTATATCAGAAGATTAACTGGATAGTTATTGATTTTCCTACTGGGGCATCAAGGAAGCTGGTCTTTAAAAAAAAACAGTAAAATAAAAGTGGATCATTTATTAAATAGCAAGCATCTTGGTGTCAATTGTTTAATCGATGTTGCACCATATTGAAGGTTTGGTTTAATTAGGTTTGTTTTATGGCATATCAACCTCAATGGCTTATTTGATGCCGAAAAAATGTTATTGCTGGTAATATTTTTTTTTCAAAAATGAATTGATGTTAATATTTTGTTTTCAAAAATATATTGCTGGTAATTTTTATTTTCCAAAAATGTATTGCTGAGAATAATTTTTTCAAAAATTTATTACTGGTATTGAAACCTATTTTTACAATTTCATAGTGTTTTGACCCCAGTTTGTGGGTTAACTATTGGCCCATAGCTGGAACCCTAACTGGTGCTACTACCGCAGGTCAGGGAGAACCTGGGACCACCAGAAATCAAGAGGTGTTCCCATGCTCCTCAAAACCTCATGCTCAAAGATCTTCCTGCCGGATGTAATTTATCGTCATACCCAGAACGGGCTTATTGAAAGTGTAGATCTCCCACACAGTTGTTTCTTCCGCTATGGGGCGGTTTTTTGATTTGATTTTGTTTAGCGGCATAAAATCATCTATGGGTTATTTAATGCCAGAATCTAATATTTTGAGCATTGTTTTATGGATTTAGTTAAAGATAAAATGTATTGTTGGTCATTTTGCTATAAAATTTATTGGTAATTCTGTTTGAAAATGTATTGTTGACAATTCTACTATAAATATGTATCGTTGGTAATGTCTTTTTATAAATTAGTGTAATGCTTGTAGTTTTACTATAAAATTGTATATTTATACTTCTATAGTGTTTTGAAGTTCACTATTGGCTCATAGCTGGGGCCATAACAGATGATACCATCCTACGTCTGAAAGGACCTGGGAACAACAGCAGTTAAGAGGTGGTTCTATGCTCCTCAAAAACCATCAAACCTCCAATCAAAGGCCTTGCTGCCTGATGTAGGCAAAGTAGTGGTTCTTGGGAAGAAGGTTTTTGAATGAAACACCGTTCTTACAAAAAAAGTTTTGTTTTATGGCATAACAACCTCAATTGGTTATTTAATGCCGACAAGATTTTTATTGCTGGTAATATGTTTTTCCAAAAATGTATTGCTGGCATTAAAATCTATTTTTTACACTTTCATAGTGTTTTAACCCCAGTTTTGGGTTAAATATTTGCCCATAGCTGGCACCCTAACATTTATTACCACCTCGGGTCACGGTGGGCCTGAGAACATCAGCAAAACCTGTTGCTCAGAGGCCTTGCTGCTGGATGTAGTCTGTCGTTACACCCAGGGCGCGGATGTAGTTTATCCTCATGCGAAGATGTGTAATTAGGTGTCTTATCCCTCTGCAGAGTTTCAGTTGGCTCATTCTGAAGGCCTAGCTAACAAGGCACTTACAAAAGGAATACGTAGGGGATAGGAGTGTTTTAAACGTATGGTCGTAGCAAGAGGGGCGTGGCTTTAAATGTCTGAGCTAGTAGCACAAAAGAAACGTCGCAATATTACTTGCTGATACTTTTGACTCACCCTGTATTTTTCAAGACTCAGTGCCATAATCAATTCTGTAGATTTAGAATCGGACAAGTGTTTCGATATTTACACTAGAATGCCTTTCCAATTCCTGTTATTGTATTTTCAGGTAGAGTCGAAACTCATGCTATTTCGCAGAATGAACTCCACAATTGCCAGTCAATTACGCAATGCTGGTAAAGGTTTAGGAGATATTTCACGGATTATCTATTCCGATGAGAATTATCTTAATCTGACAGTAAAACATAAAAAAATGAAGACAATTCCGAAATAATCGATTGATTGTTTTCTCCAGATTACCATCCGTTTGCAAGTTATTTAAAGCCAGAAAGTATCTATCTATCTATATATATATATATATATATATATATAAAAGAAAAAGGCTTAAACACTAATATTCCATGGTCATAATTTATACCATTGGAATCGTAAATACGATCCAATTCATCAGACCTACAAATTCAAAAAGAAAACAGAAAAAACAACTCCGGAAATAAAAATAGAATATAGAGAGAGTGTAAGTATGAGAGTGTAGGACAAATGTTAGAGCTAAAGAGAGGGGTAACAGATGAGAGAAGGTGGGAGATTATACCTTAACAGAAAGAGAAGTTTTAGAGAGGTGAGTTGAAGACGGTTTAAGTGAGAGAAATATGAATGTTGTCGGATGTCTAATACGTTAAAGATGTAACCGGAAAGGATACATTTCGTGGTGACATACACACACAATAGACGATCTAATCTTAAAGATCAGAAGAAGAGGGAGGGAAAGGAAAAGAAATGAAAAAGTTTTTTTTTTTTTAAATATATATGTATGTGTATGCATCTATGTATATATATTTATATATTTTGCATATGTATGTGTATATTTACCACTAATATTATCTATCTATCTATATATATATATATATATATATATGTTCGTATTTATCCATACATTTATCTATCGCTCCGTCTATATGAATTAGTATACTCCTATTTATTTTAGTCTATTAATATTTATGCTTACAATCTAAAAGATTCTAAGCATTTTAATAACGATTTATTGGTAAAAGTCTTACTAATGAACCCATAGAGGGGAGCAGAATAAGTGGATTCGTATTTGCGCGTAAGTGAATATAACTAACCCAACAGAAATTAGAAATCTGCTTTTCGATTAACAGATCCGTGTCGTCATCTATTACACAACCAGTACATCTAAGCTTACACCATCTTGTATTCGCAAGCGTTCACCCATCTATGTAATGACCAGGTCGACGTTGCTTAAATTCGGTCATCGTACAGGAATCGGTATTTCAGCGGGATAAGACCGTAAGCAATACCGAAATTATGATGAGGTTAATGAAAGAAATGATAATCCTCGACCAACTGATGAGATCTTTCACTAATATTTCAGACACTTGTCATGTCACTATCAAGTAATGAATAGAAACACATCAGGTAATTTGCCAGGCAAAATCTAAGTGGAAAATAACTAAAAAAAACTTTGGGTAGTAAATTAAAATAAGCATACAGAATATCTACAATATAGATCAGTGGTTCTTAACTTATTTTACCCGATGAACCCTTTTTCACCTTAAGTCTGGATGTCATTTCCCCGCTTTCAAAAATTGTCCGACTTAAAAGGTCATTCCAAATAATATGCATATATTTTTAACAATCTTCATTCTTTTCCCTAATAGTAGGTATACATTTACATGGATTATTTTTGTAGTGGCAAAAACACAAGAACTAGTGAAAAGAAAGCCCAGCTTGACCTCTAAGTTGTGCGGACCGATGCACATTGCGAGATCTTATCAAGTCGAGAGTCAATCGTTAACCCTCCTCGATATTCTCATAATCTTTACTTCCTGCTCTTATACTCATATCACATTCACAGAGGCGAATTTCTCACTGGTTGGGAATCCCTGTTGTTTGTTTGCTTCGAGTATAGGTCGACCCTTTCTATAAAGAGTTTATATAGTTTTCTTCGATAAATTTTTTTTGAATACCGTCATCATTAATTTTATGCTAAAAGTTTATTTCAGACTTTAACAAAAACCAAGTATCCACCAAAAACGTCTGTACTCATGTACAAGTCGACCTATCTAACAATCTGCTCCTATATGTAGCTACCTGTTCCTATATATATATATATATATATATATATATATATATATATATATATTATTATTATTATTAATAGAAATCTTATAAATATAAGAAACTATGCTCGGTGTCTTGATTTGCAAATAAACAAGTCTAAAAAATGAAAAATAAAGAAAACTGTTTACTCCTACGGAGTAAAGTTTTAGTGGGGGATGTTATAGTTAATAGACTCTCCCACCTATAATAAGTAGGAGTAGTAGGAGTCGGTCAGGGAGTCGGTCAGTCAGTCGACTGGCTGATCGGTTGAACTCTTTGCCTTCGGGCGGGGAGGAACCCGAACGAGGCTATGCCGAAGGGCGGATTCTCTTTCGGGGAGGTAAACCGACCCTGAACCCGTTTATACGGGTTCAATGGGCATATTTTTGGCCGAGCCCACGGGCTCGGAGATCCCATGTTAAACCGGCCTTGTGCAATATGATGCCCTCGTGGGGGGGGGTGACTAAATATCGTTGGTCAGTCAGTCGATGTCGGACGACCGTTAGTCGGATACTACAAGTATCAGCGACCACCATTATATTTACTGTGCCTTATACCTATTATATCAAGTTCCTAACATTTTGTACGTCGAACCTATTTTAGGACCGACTTAGTACAACTACAAGCCTCCACTGTGAAACTACTCTATAACAACAAGCCAATACCAAACGGAAAAAAACGGTATTTAAAAGAAAGAACCAAGAACATGTACGTTAGCCGAAAACAATCGTCCAGCATGCAAGTCCAAGGCCCAAAGGAAAAAAAAAACACAATGCGAGTACGCAAAATAACTAAATAAAGTGCTCGATACAGTAAATAAAGCAGACCCAGTTAAACCTAGAGAGCCAGACAAACCTATCAAGGTTTCACCTACGCGGATCGTCATCAGGTAAGGCTTGTCTGGCTCTCTAGGTTTAACTATATATATATATATATATATATATATATATATATATATATATATATATATATATGTGTGTGTGTGTGTCTATCTATCTTGTTACATATCGTCCTAATCAATTTTAATCGAAAAATTTATTTAAAACTTAAAGGATAACAAAGCATCCACCAAAAAGCATGTACTCATGTGTAAGTCGACCTTTGATTTATAACCGAGAAATCATTAATCTCTTAGTAGCTTCGAGTATTGGTCCACCCTTTATATAAAGCAGTGGTTTTCAGTCTATTTTGAATCTATTAACCTGTGGCCTCAACCCACCCTGAAATTCGCCCCTAGTGGGAATAACCCACCAGTTAAGAACCACCGCTTTCAATTTCTACTCCAAGCGCAGAAACTTAAATGAACAATAAAAAAAAGTCGGTTTACGAAAGACTTTTTTTTTTTTTTCTCTTCATCTACGCTTGTTCAATGTTTCGTCACCTGCCAGGAAAGTGCCATTTGCCGAAAGTTTCAAAGAATGTCCTTTTATAAAGCGCATCTGCAGCTGGCATTCTTACCGGGGCATCGGAGTAAACGCCAATGATCACTGAAATACACCGATTTCTCGCCTAGACGGAACTAACAGGATGTAACTTCGCAGTCCATTTTCGGAACGGAAGGATGTTAATTCTGCTGCGCCGGAGAAGAACGTGGAAGTTCGTACGAAAACAATTATCCGCTTGAAACAGTTCTAGATTTTCCGTTAAGATATTTATATACTTGTAGGAGTAAATGTCAAAAACTCGAGCTTCTATTTACGTCTATCTATCTATCTATCTATCGCGGCCTGTTCATGTCTATCTATCTATCTCGGCCTGTTCATATCTATCTATCTATCTATCTATCTATCTATCGCGGCCTGTTTATGTCTATCTATCTATTGCGGCCTGTTCATGTCAATCTATCAATTTATCTATCTATTTATCTCGGCCTGTTCATATCTATCTATCTATCTATCTATCTCGGCCTGTTCATATCTATCTATCTATCTATCTATCTCGGCCTGTTCATATCTATCTATCTATCTATCTATATCTATCTATCTCGGCCTGTTCATATCTATCTATCTATCTATCTATCTATCTATCTCGGCCTGTTCATATCTATCTATCTATCTATCTATCTATCTATCTCGGCCTGTTCATATCTATCTATCTATATCTATCTATCTATCATATCTATCTATCTATCTATCTATCTCGGCTTCATATCTATCTATCTATCTATCTATCTCATTTTGTTCATATCTATCTATTTATCTATCTGAATTTATCTATCTATCTACATATTTTAGTTCATATTTATCTATGAATTTATCTATCAATCGGTCCATGCATATTAGTACGCTACTATTTATCTTAATTTATTTTCATATATCTATCTACCTGCTCGTGTATGAATCGATGTATTTTATCTCATATCTATCACGTTCATATCTATCTATCTATCTATCTATCTATCATGTTTACGTCTATCTGTCGATAATGTTCACGTCTATCTATCTTTCTCTCACGTTGTTTTTCACGATTTATCTAGTTATCATGTTATTTTCCTTCTGTTTATCTATCATGTTCTTCCTTCTAATGATCTTTCATGTTCTTTCCTTCCTATCTATCTATCAATCTATCATGTTCCTTTTCATCTATCAATCTATAAATCTCGTTCATTTCTATCATATTCATTAATTTCTTTCTTTCTATCTATCAAGTTCATATATATCTTTCATATTCTTTTTTATCTATCTTTTTATCTGTCATGTCTATTTCTATCTATCTTCACGAATTTGCATCTAGCTATATATCTATAAGCAAAGTTACACACACGTACACACAAACACATACGCCTGTGTGTGTGAAATGTATATATGTTAGCAGTTGCAAGCCTCAGAAATCTAAAATTATATAGAGCTATATCTTTTGAAGATGAAGTTCATAGCTCATGTGATAATTTCGTGCCATTCTTTTGTTTAAATAAACGAATCTTGGGTTATTTTATTAAAACAAATGATAAAGATTGAAACTGATTTGAATTTAAATTATTGTGATATTTATTTACAATAAAGAGCAACATACGAGACCAGATTTTCAAGAAAATATATTTCAGGCTCAGTTTTCTTGTAAAAGTATTCACTTGAAGGGCAATAAAATTACATTCATTTATAAATTTCCTAGCTCGATTCAAAGAAGATAATAAAACGTCATCGTAAACGATATAAGAATATAATGCACCAATTTTTTTTGGACCGCGTGCTTCAGCCGTTGTTATGCTTTTAGATTTTACCAAATATTTGACTCCGTTTCAAGTAATCCTTCAGTTTATGTAATTACTTTCCAAGCGTAGCTTAGATGCGGCACAACGCCGAAAGTATACGACACCCAGTGAGGATTGAACTCACTACCCAGTCGTAATTGTTCTAGCGAGACAAGGTTGCTAGCCATTATACCACTTCGAGGTGCCCAATCTTTCATTTTATGTATATCATATTGGGTAGGTAATGAAACGAAGTGGAAAATCTATGCCGGCAACGCGTTTCACCTTTGTTTCAGGTTGGAATGGGAGAAAAACAATCTGTGTGTGTATGGAAAGTTTGTTGGGATTTTAAAGAAAAATTAATAAATATACTTATCAGATGCCGCGGCCGTAAAGTAATTTTTTTTCTTCTGTCTTTTCTAATACGGGACGCAGGTATCTAATTTTTAACAATACTTTAAACGCACTAGTAACTCAGCGTAACACATTAGGCTAAAATGTCTTATCTGTGGTCAAGTTTGAAGCATCAGGAATTTTTCTCAAATTTATTTGGGCTTCGCTCAAACATATTCTTCCCAATTGTTTGATTGGTTATCGTGGAAGTCTGACCAAATTCTTCTCCTCCCAGATATGGATAAATATCAGGACAGACCGGGTACTATAGCCTTGGATGGCAACTGGTCTACCGCAGAAAGAAATGGCAACCTACTGCAAGAAAAAAAAATCTGCCTCGTCAGTCATGTATTGAAAGATGTATAATCGCCTAAGCGGATATCACGCATGGCATATAACAGACTGAAGACGAAAATTTACGGAAAGTTCTTTAATTCTGAGATCATCTAGAGTAAATTTACAACAAAGTTCTTGCAGCATTTCACCTTTCTCAGTAGATCTTCTATTAACACAATATGGGATATTTAATACGTGTTAATACCCTTGGGAAACGTATGAATCCTCTTCTTCTCCCCTCAGCTATGGGTAAATAGCAGAACAGACCGGGTTCTATAGCCTTTGATGGCAACTGGTCTACCTCAGAAATAAATGCTAACTTACTGCGTGTAAAAATATCTTCCTCGTCAGTCATGTATCGAAAGATAGATGATCGCCTAACCACGTATCACGCATGGCACATAACTGACTGACTGATAACCAAATTTTAAACAAAATACGATAAGTATTCTTTCTGAACGTGACTGACACACAATCGCAGTACATGAACTCACTGAATAACCGCAGGCGAGAATTTTATGTTTACGCCTGCGCAGTACGCTCTCTTGTGCTCGGTGTTGAAATTCACATTCAGGTTCTCGAGATGTTCAACATTGCTGGATGCTTTTCGGATATAACTTCGTTTCTTATCAAAAATCGTGAATACCTCGAGTAATTGCTTTTAGGGGTCATGTAATGAATATGTTAATATTCGATATATGCCGGTAGAATAAATGTTATCGGTGGAGATCGATACCAGAACGACGTTGGTTGCTAGGACTAGATAGTTTTTGACCTTAGTCCATGAGCACACACATCGGCTTCCCATTTTAAACTGACCTGGTCCCATATCCCTTTACCGTTCGTGGAACGAGTAAACACTCGTTTCTGTTCTCCTGATCGCTAATGGTAATGTTATCCATTTTCTTATGAGAGAAACTATCGGCATCCATTAATCGAACAGCCAGTGTCGCTTTAAGTTAAAATTTATAAAGACTTTTTGTTAATGCCATTTTTCAGGAAAATGTGTGTCTCAAGTTTAGTAACTATATTGATGAGAAGGAAGGTTCCTTTTTAACGTTTTTTTTTTTTTAGTAGTGTAAAAATTCAACATCTTGATTATGTCATCATCATCTTTTTCCAATTATTTTCTTTAAGCTTTTCACCCCAAGCAAGGCGAGAAGCCACTAGGACGCAAGGGGTTACAGAAGATTTGGAGCAAGATCAGATAGAAGTGATAGAGGAAAGAATAAGGAGAAGGATAGTGGATAGATCAAGACAACTGGAGATGTCGATTGACATTACATTTGAATAGTTGGAGATTATAGCTGTCATGGAAATTGGAATAGGGAATATGTAGTATTCATTTAACGTGTTATTGCTGTTCAATTTTCTCGAGTGATGAGGTTTCTCTTATTTGGTACAGTGCTTTATTTGTGATTCCGTTGCACCAGTTCACGAGGTTCGGATATTCCTAAACACAGACCGAGAAAAGTCTTCTTTTAAAAGAGTCATGGCATCAAAATTATATCTGCAACTGTGGATAAGGCACTGATAACATGATTCATTTTGGAGCCAAGTATTAAGTTAACCCTGTTTCGATAAGGATGATAACGAGATAAAATGAGGGTAGATAGAGAGAAACCTGCAATGTGAGATAAACTGACAAGTTGGCTTCTATCAGATGGTATATATTTTCCAAAAGAAGGGAGTTTAAAGAATTTGTTGAAGAAAAGAATAGAAAAGCATAAGTAATTCTAATACAGGGCAGCCAGTAAAAAAGCGGCATTTTTTTTTTATCGCAGTTACATCTTCAGAAATAATTGACCTTGAATAAATTTCTAGAATATTTATTCCCTCCAATAATCATTCAACTCTCCTGTAATTACTTAACTCTGATTGGTTCTTTTATGATTGACTAGCAGGATGGCCCGGCGTTGTCTGTGCTTGATTCAAAAATCGTACGACTCATACAGCAATTGCTATCACTTGACTTAAAATATTTTTGCTCTTCCTTGCCTTTAAAGGAGTGCCCTTTGCAGTGCTGATGTTGCTACGTGCCTTACTTCTTGCCTATCTCACACTGCAACTTTTTTCTAAGCTCTATACTAAACATTAAATCTGTTACGAAAAAAGAACTAAACAAAATGAACACAAAACGATCAGCTTTAAAAAAAAGGACTCGTAACTGGAAAAACCGAATGAAAAAAGAATGTTAACAACAAATACTTTTTCGCACCCAATCCAGGTCTGCGGAATCAGAATCAACGTTGAGTTTAAGCAAGCAAATGTGCCAATTGGAGTAAAATGCCATGCAGATTAACATTTTTCACACTTGTGACGAATGCAGCTATCGATTTTCTTTTGCATGCTAGTTAACATTCGTGTCAGTCAGCTGGTGGCTCTCACCCTGGCCAATAGAATCTTTCTGCCTATTTGTAGCAGCCAGCGATAGGCTCTCACTCTGGCCAGTAGAAAATGGCCGCAAACTACATGAAAACTGCCGTAGAAACATGAAAAATTTCCACTATCGATGAGAGTTGGGAAATGCAAAGTCGGTCTTGGCCTTCCCGCTAACTTGGAGCATGTGCATGTAAATTTTGGTGCAAATCCGTCGAAAATTGCGGCCGTGCATTCGTTACACACACACACACACACACACACACACACACACATATCCTGCCTTTTATAGATAGAGATTACTTCTGCTCGATCTTGTGATTCGTCATTTAAGGGTTATTTGCAGACGACTTCCGTCTTTCGTTCTGTCCTTCTCGTATGCCTAAACAACTCACTGATTTTGAGCGTCAAGTTATCTAACTTTTCAAAGAAGAATATCGGACTTAGGAACTGACGAAATGTGAAGAAATTCTTCCTGAATTTTTCAGTCACATCGGTCGTCGCCAATTTACAACGGTTGTAGCACCACTGAATTTACCGCTTTTTTTTTTTTTTTACTGTGCACACTGTAGAACGATGTCGTTCAGATTTCATCAACTTGGGCTTCCATAAAATTCTGTTTCTAAAAAGTGGTATTTAATAACTACTTGTTTCCGAAGTTGAAATCTAAAGTAAAACGTAGACGAGGGAAAAAATAGTTATATATACACGAGTATATGCGCTGGATTGAAATTCTATTGAATGAAGAGGGTAATTCACTAAAAAGCAAAGAACAAAAAATAGACGAAAATGATTGAATCGAAATTGCTAATAGTTTTATTCAAGTGTCTATCCGATCTCGGCTAATTGCATTTAATACGTATCTGATATTAGTGCCGATGTCTCGACGTAAAATCTCGGTTTGTTCGCATTTAAACGTGTTTGTATATATTTTTTCGGCGGGGGGGTTCCAGACCACTTACAGCAATTAAAATTGTAGAGAATTCGAAGCGTTCCAATTCGATTTCGATGTTCAACAGCTCCATTCTCTGAATTCTCTATTCCTATATGTATAAAAGAGCAGGTCATATTTGGTTACCGACACGCACAATCGTACACTCGCATATTATTTAAAATTTGCTATATCTATGGACAAAGAGTGCTTAGTATGTTAGTTAGAGAATGATGTAAATGGAATAACCTGTAACCCCCATGTATGATTACACTATAGGTAGTAACTTCCTATAAGTATCTGTAAGTCGACCAACCGGCCGGAATCTTTTCGGCTGTGTGGTCGAACTCTCTACCTCTGAGCAGAGAGGAACCCGAACGAGGCTCTGTCCTTCGGCGGAGCCTCTTCCAGTAAAGTTTGACCAACCAGATCCCGTTTATACGGGTTCTACGGGCATTTTTTGGCAGCGCCTACGGGTTCGGGAAACCCCCGTTAAACTCGGCCTTGTGCCACATGCAATCCTCGTGCGGGGGATAGATACCGAATCTTTTCGGCTGTGCGGTCGAACTTTCTACCTCTGGGCAGAGAGGAACCCGAACGAAGGGCAGAGCCTCGTTCGGGGAGGTTGACCAACCCGATCCCGTTTACGCGGGTTCTACGGGCATTTTTTGGCCGAGCCTACTGGCTCGGAAAACCCAGGTTAAACCTGACCTTGTGCCATATGCAACCCTCGTGGGGGGATGGCTGAATATTCTAGCTGGAATCTGTTCCAACTAAAAAGTCCTACTCTCTGCCTTCGGACAGTGAGGAATCCGGACGATGCTCCGCCGAAGGGCAGATTCTCGTTCGGGGAGGTAGACTGCCCCTGAACCCGTTTATGCGAGTTCAAAAGGGGTAATATATTTTTGGCCGAGCCTACGGGCTCGGAGAACCCACGTTAAATCGGCGTTGTGCCACATGCAGCCCTCGTGTGAGGGGTAGCTAAATAGACTAGCTGCGACCTGTTCCAGCTAGACAGTCGAACTCTGCCTCTGAGCAGAGAGGAACCCGGACGAGGCTCCGCCAAAGGGCAGAGGATCGTTCAGGGAGGTAGACTGACCCTGAACCTGTTTATGCGGCTTCAAAATCGGAATATTTTTGGCCGTGCCTACGGGCTCGGAGAACCCACGCTAAACCGGCCTTGTGCCACATGCAACCCTATTGGGGGGTAGCTAACTATACTAGCTGGAATCTGTTGAGTATGACTCAGATTTACGCAAGAATTACCGATCTTCCCATAGTACCATTCACTAGTGGATTGACTTGCGACGACCTTGTGCATAACTGTTACATTTATTATTATTGTACTGGTTAATTGCAATAAACCTTTACTTATTTTATCCACATTGCTTTTCAAGTATATATTCTTATTAGCATGGAATATAACAAAGAGCTTGTAGATATAAACAATGTGGACCTAGAAACCAACGTATGTAAGTACCAGGTTCTGCGATAACTCGTACGTTCTACAACCATGGCGAGAATTGCGAAACTTGACAAAATCATGATGGATATTCTGCTGATAAGTTAATTAGTGGTCGAAAACGGAAGACGTTGTAAGCGCGCGATACGGTTGGGATGTTAGGTCAGGTTGATTTTTCTCTTTTCATAGAAAATCAACATTTCACTCGTTGTGAAAGATGGAGTCTGATGTGCTAAGAAGTGAGATACGTAGATTTTACCAATTTCCGATCGTTTAGTTTTAAATATCGTTTGACAAAATGTACAGAAATACTTAATTTCCGCAAGTTTTTGCTTACAAAAGAATAAATCCTAATAGAGTTAACGTCTTTTGAACTAGATACATTGAATTGAAAATATATTCAAACCCAAAATTCTAATCATGAATCACCGCCAGCAGAATATTATACTGGATTCGACAAGTAAAAACCGTGTAAAAAATTGTAAAAGATTAAAAAAAAAGGCTACTCAAAGAATGAGATGTTTTAGATCATTTGATAAATCATAATTACTAAAACAAAATATAGATAAAAGAGATGGCCACATATTGTAAGATAAAATGTTTTACATTTGCATTGTTTCTTGAATAGCACTAAAACTACTGTACTGTATTATATATTACTTCACGATATAGCTAAATGCTTCAATATAATTTCCTTTTGAAGTAGATAAAGTTCTTATTTGCTGGCACGATGATTTAGTAATAACTAGCAGTAGAGCCCGGCATTGCCCGGGGATGTAACAGTAAGAGATAGATCAAGTATCGACAATCATGAAGACTGAAAAATAAAATTGTCAAAGATTATTGTTTAAGGTTGATGGACCCGCATGTCTTAATTAGTTTTATTTATTTATTTTATTTTTTTTACGAATTGGTCAAACCCAAACTCAAACAAAAACATTGTTTTCAATCGTTATGAGTCTACCAATTGAATAGAATAGAATTTTATTATAAACAATTGTCTTGTAAATGGAATTTTTAAAGAATTCTGAACGTAAAAATAAAGAAAAAAAAATGTGCAAGACAATAATAAACCTGCCCCAAAAAGGGAAGTTTTGTTGAAATCGGTTGAAAAATGTAGGAAATCCGATCCCATATATAAACGAACACACACACACATACACACAAACAACCTGGGTTTTATAATAAGTATAACTCGATATGAGTTGTCTCCCTTCCATTCTCACGATGCCTCTTAATAGTGTTTTCAAATTGATTTCGTGCTAAAACAATTGTTTTTCCAATTTTTGGCGCTGTCAGAACCACCGCAAGATAATTTTACATCGTCCTGTGAAGTTTTGTTGAAATCGGTTGAAAAATGTAGGAAATCTGATTCAATATATAAACGTACAGACACACACACACACACACACACACAACCTGGGTTTTATAATAAGTATGATGATTTTGTGGATGCATCTTGTCTATAGACAATTTGTAAAGCTTCAGTAAGTTATACGTTTTATAAGTGTTGAAGCTTGAATAAGCATGGAATAATAATAATACAACACAAAATGTACGTAACAAAATGTATTGAAACAATGAAAAAAGGTACACAATATTTACAGGTAGTTTTGGTATATTCTTGGGAAGACTGTTCCTGCAGAATGAGTTGACTAAGTCGCAGTCGGGCAGAGTCTCTGGATTCGATCTCTTAATCTCCCGTCGTCTTCCGGTACCAACCCATATTTATATGGTCGGTACTCCACTTATGTAAATTAGGTGTATCATACACAACACCCTCCTCCCAAGCCTTGGAATCCCTTTTGGATTTCAAATTGGCTTCCTATATGGGTTGATGATTATGGCTATTTCTTTGTAGATCCATTTGCCTAATTTTAATATTTTTTCCGTTTTGGATTCACGTTCAATGGGTCCGTCAACTTCCGTTTCCTACCGGATCTTCTTGGTTCAGGTGTATTCTGTGGAGGTTCTACCTGAAACATATCATACATTATATCAATGGGATCTTCGTCCTCATCCGGTATACACTCTTCTTGCTCTATACCGTAATCTTTTTAAGTTGGTTTTGGTGCCTTTTATAAGTATTCTTCGGCCCTTTAATTATGTAAATCAGGTCACCGATTCTCTTGTCCACTATGCCTCGTTCCCAGAACTCAACGTTGTTTTTATAGCACTTGAAAACACCTTCTCTCCGGGAGTGTATCTTTTTCTCGCTGTATACATGGTATTTTTTACTGTATTTTTCCTGGCAAAAGCTTGTCAAACACTGACTTAACTTTCCTAGCGAACATTAGTTCAGCTGGTGCCATGTTTGAGTGTGTTCTCTGGTTTGGCGTGATTCTGTATACTTGTAAGAATTGCTGAAGCGCCTTTTCCGTTGGACCTCCCTGGCTTTCTTCAGAGCACGCTTTAAAGTATCGACAAATCTTTCTGCGAGTCCATTAAACCTCGGATGATACGGAGGCGTCGTTATGTGGTTAATTTGATATAACTCACAAAATTCCTTAAATTCTTCAGAAGTGAATTGTGTACCATTGTCACTCACAATACACTCTGGCACACCGAACCGTGCAAATAGTTCATGCAAAAAAGTTGTTGTGGTATTGGACGTAGGCTTTTTTACAGCGTAGTACTTCCGGCCATTTTGTAAAACTATCTACCACTATTAAGTAGTAAAATCTTCTACTGGACCAGCGAAATCAATGTGTAATCTTGTCCACGGATGATCCGTCTTGGGCCATGGTTTGTATACTATAGGTGGTGCCTTAGCTGCTAACGCACACCCCTTACATCGATGAACCATGTTTTCGATATCCACATCCATTCCTTTCCAATGCACAAAGCTTCGCATTAAGCTTTTTGTTCTATTAATACCCGGGTGACCCATATGAAAGTCCCGAAGTATTCTTTTCTGCAACTTTTTTGGTATTACTACTCTCTCACCATATAATAAAACTCCGTCACCTATTGAATAAATCTCCTGCACTTTTTGGTCATTCGCTACCATTTTGCTTTTAATTTCTAAATGAAATCATCGCTTTCAGCTTCTTTTTTTAATTTCATTTAGCGTAACCGGTAGCTCTCTTACAATGTTGTTTACCATGCTTTTCACCTCATAATCTGCTCTGATATTTGCAATAATTGATTCTTCGAAGCTTTCTTCTTGCCTCGGTACTAGTCTTGATAGACTATCCGCATGAATTATCTTTTTTGGATGATAGGTGCTTTATGTGAAAATCATAATTGAGAAGAATGGTTCCCCATCTTAACAGACGATTTGCTGTATAAACGGGTAACCCTTTCTTTGAACCAAAAATGGTGATCAGTGGTTTATGATCCGTTTCAAGGATAAAATGTCTGCCGTGGATGTACCTGTGAAATTTTTGTATGGCAAAAATGATACTCAGTGCCTCTTTTTCTATCTGAGAGTAACTTTTTCTCCTGGGAGCAAAGTTCTCGAAGCGTGTGCAATTGGTTTTCTAGAACCATCTGGCATTATGTGTTGAATACACGCTCCTATCCTGTATGAACTAGCGTCACTTGCCACTACAATATCCAGTTTTGGATTGTAATGGGTTAAAAAGAGGTCGGACGTAAGCATTTTCTTTATTTCATCAAAGGCTTTCTGACATTCTACCGTCCATTCTCATGCCTTGTCTTTTTTTAGCAGTTCATTCAACGGAGCTCTTAAATTGTACATTCCTTTAATGAACGCTTGATAATAATTTGCAAGCCCTAGAAAACTTTGTAGCATCGCCACATTAGTGGGCGTCGGCATGTCTCTAATCGCAATGGACCTTTCCGGATCTGGACATCTGCCATTTTTGTTGATTATATGCCCTAAATACTTAATTTCCTCCAAACCAAATTCGCACTTTGACTCTTTGACTTTAAATCCAAAGTCCTGAATTTTTTTAAATACTTGATTGAGATGCTCTCGATGTTCGTCGACCGATTCGCTCCTTACTATGATGTCGTCTAAGTAAGCGCACGCAAAGTCTAAATCATTCAGCATGACGTCCATAGCTTGTTGAAAAATGGCAGGTGCCACTTTAATACCAAAAGGAAGCCTGTTGTACTTGAATAACCCTCTATGCGTGTTTATCCCTAGTAACTGAACATTCCTCTTCGACGGGAATTTGGAGATAGGCATCTGATAAGTCAATTTTGAAAATATAACTCCACCATTTAGCTTGTTAAAATCTCCTCCGGACTCGGTAACGGGTAATGGTAGTCCTTAATTACCGAGTTTAACCCTGTCGAAAAATCAACGCAGACTGACTTGGTTTGATTTCTTTTTTATGCACACAATCGGCGCAGCCCATGAATTAGATTCTACTTTCGAAATAATTCCCATTTTTTTCCAACCTATCAAGTTCTTCGTTAATTTTCTCTACACTTGCGAAAGGCACATTACGTTTCTTTTTAAAATTGGCATAGTATTTTCCTTTAATTCGAATTTGGCTTCAAACTTGTTACATCTTCCAAGACCAGGTGTGAAAGTTTCGGAAACTTTTTTTAATTCCTCAATAATGTCCTGTCTTGTTTGCGTATTACTTTCTACTTTTCTGCAGAAAGAGTTTAACGGTTTATCCCACAATTCCAATGTTTCAATAAAATCTGTACCCATCAAGTTTTCTCCATTTTTCAAAATGAAAACTTTTATTTTTTAACTATCCCGTTCAATTTCATGGGAAGTACAACCTCGCCTTCGAATTTAATTTCCTTTCCAGTCACTGTTCGAGCGCGTTTCGTTGACTTCATTATTGTAGGCCTTTTTAAAATTTTCCATGTTTTATAGTTCATTATTGTTAAATCTGAACCCGAATCGAGTTGAAATTTGATATTCTTTTTAAATATTTCAGTCGTCACATATTTCCTCAAATCTCTATCTGATTTGATATTTGAATTTGTTTGACTAATTCGGCTATTGACTTTTTTTCGTTTTACAACACGACCCTTTGTGACCATTCTTGTGGCACACGAAACATTTTTTTATTTCTATATGGGCAATTTACCTCCCAATGTCTTTCGTTGCACTGTCTACAATTAAATGGCGGAACCATTTTTTTTTCCTTCCTCATTCTTTTCATTTAATTTTTTTTTTTTCTATTTTTAAAATACGCCGAATTTTTAATCCAATTTTTTCCTGATGGGTAATTTGACTGTTTCTTCACTTTAATATAAGCAATACCAGCTTCTTCAATTTTTTGAGACTCTTTCTTTAAACTTACGGCCCGCTGACACTCCTCTGCTAACTTTTGCAGGGTAAGGTTTTGTTCAGATTTATTTCGGCACTTTTACTGGATACCAGACCTTGAGCAAAAATTAAACACTTGAATTCTTCAACCGTAATCTCTGCCAATCTGAAATTGTCACAATGTCTATTCACTATAGATGCATAAGTTAAGTAATCCTGATCGTCGGATTTAGCGACATTCATGCATAACCATCGCTTATGCCAAAGCGACATATTTGCTCCAAACAACTCCTTTAGCAATTTCACTGTTTCCGAGAATTCCAATTCATTTGTTCTTCTCGGTAGAATAAAATCTACAAATTTGCTATGTTCTGCTGTACCTAGCTTTCTTAGTAATAGACTGACTTTTCTTGAATTCGACAAGTTTTCACAGTCTGTGTGGAAAATATCTTCATATCGTTTAAAGTACGCTTCAAACGTTTTTCCTTCGTCTGGCACATAGTTGAAAGTTTCCAAACGAATTAAATATGATGTTATTAGAATATGAAGAGTTACTTTATTTGCCTGATTGTTGTTTAATTTCCAATGTTAACTTTTGAATTTCCAAAACCTTGACATACATTTCTTCCTGTTCCTTTGACGTTGCTGACTCAACTCCTCTTGCCTTTCTTGATAATTCTGCTGTGCTAATTGTTTGTTCTTTAATAAGGCAACCTGTTCACTTTGTTGTTGCAGACTCAACTGCTGGGATTTGAATAATTCAGCTTGACTCAACTGCTGGGCTTTAAACAATTCAGCTATGACTTTGGATAATTCCTCCATTTTTAGCTGATAGTGTTCATGCAACAAAGAATATACTTTTAAATTGTTTATCCACGAATATACTATAAGCAGACAAAAAAAAATTGAAACAACTTACGCCTTTTTTTTAATTTTATGTCTTGCTTTATAAAATATTGTTGAGCAAACCAAACAAAAAAAAATTTTTTTTTTTTTTACAAGTTCGCTTACCTTTCAAAGTCGACACGTGGTATTTGTGCTCCTTTTAATTCCATGTATGTTTTTTTTTAGTCGGCCAGCTTTTTTTTTTTTTTAGTCGGCCAGCATTTTTTTTTTTTTTAGTCGGCCAGCATTTTTTTTTTTCGCCGTTATTTGTTTACGCCACCTTCCAGATTTTTCTGAGTGAACGTTCCTTTAAGCTTAGTCGTCCTTTAACTAGTTTTAACTGTCCAAACTTCAGAATACTTTTCCGTTCCATTAGATGTTCGACTTTTAATTAATGATTTTTTTTTCAGCCTGGGTTCTTCCACTTGTCCCAATTATTGAAGGCTATCAATTATTAATTCTTTTTTTTTTTCCGAAACGTAAAGTTCTTTATACCTCGTCGCCATTGTTGAAGCTTGAATAAGCATGGAATAATAATAATACAACACAAAATGTACGTAACAAAATGTATTGAAACAATGAAAAAAGGTACACAATATTTACAGGTAGTTTTGGTATATTCTTGGGAAGACTGTTCCTGCAGAATGAGTTGACTAAGTCGTAGTCGGGCAGAGTCTCTGGATTCGATCTCTTAATCTCCCGTCACCAACCCATATTTATATGGTCGGTACTCCACTTATGTAAATTAGGTGTATCATACACAACAATAAGGTAGTGCTATAAGTCTTTCACTGATTACCGGAACGAAGTTCCAAAGCTAGGACTTTCAACTTAAACTTCAAACTGATATCCTCAAAGAACGGTAGCGATTTTCAAAAAGATATATTGTGTCATTATGTCATATTCCAACTTTCAAACTGGGTGCAGTACCTGGGTTCCAAAACTAACCAGCTCTACTGGGATGTACCTGAAAGCCTTACTATTGTTTTGACTCCAGTTTTGAAAGTGAGCCTGTATCGAGAAAACCTTTCAGAAGTCGCCGGATTTTGTGCTAGAACGAAGTCAGCAGTCATCGTGGCCGAAGTTTTGCGCGTTTTTGTATGTTCAACAACTGATTACGCCAGATTATTCGCCCCAAAATCCTTCAAAAATCGCAATTAATATCCCCCTAGCATAGTTCAAAATAAACCACAATTTTAGATCTGCGAGTGTTGAAGGAACAACACGTTTGTCTGAGAAGATGTCTGCAAAAGAGATTAGCTATATAGCATAGCAGACGGATATACTCGACAACGCGCATTATATATATATATATATATATATATATATATATATATATATATATATATAAAAGTATGTATGCAGGCACGTGGTCAGAACAAGTTTCGATTTGTCAAAATATGGGCAATTTTTTTTGATATATATATATATATATATATATATATATATATATATATATATATATATATATATATATATATAGATAGATTGATAGATAATATTAGTGGTTCATATTATATATATATATATATATATATATAGATAGATAGATAGATAGATAGATAATATTAGTGGTTAATATATTTTATATATTTCTCTTTGCAAAATATATATATATATATATTATATATTTCTCAGTGCAAAAAATATATATATATATATATTTTATATATTTCTCAGTGCAAAAAAATCTGTCCTCATTCATAATGGGGACCAATGGATAAAAAACAACAATGACCTTTTTGACATCACTATGGTATCTTTAGACTCTGAAGAGTCTTCTGACCTTGTTGGTCTTTTAATACTGTACTACTTGACCGCGCACCGTGAAATCGATATTAAGGACATCAGACTGTATAGAGATGACGGGCTCATGGTAGTGAGGAGTTCTACTAATTTTAAAATTTGAAAAATTATATTTAGTGAATTTAAAAATGCAAACTTAAAGATAACAGTCTGTACTAAATTGGAAAGGGTAAACTTCCTCGACGTAACTCTAGATTTAACAAACAACACATACCAACCTTATAAAAAAACAAATAATAACCCCTTATATATACACCCGAAGTCAAACCACTCTCCATCTATAATTAAACATATACCCTCATCAATAGAAAATAGAATCAGCATAAACTCCGCTAACAAAGAAATATTCCAACAACACAATGGCTTCCTGCCCTAAAAATAGTGGATACAAGAATGCTAACATCAATTATAGAAACAATTGTACTAACCAGAAAAAAATCAGGAAAAGAAAATCATTTGCTATACACCTCCATTCAACCAAATGGTTAGTATTAAGCTAGGACAGAAATTCTTCGCTTTAATTGAAAAACATTTTCCTACCAATAGTAGACTTAGTAAAATATTTAATAAAAACACCCTAAAATTGAGTTACAGCTGCACTGAAAAGCTAAAAAGTATAATAAAAAAACACAATAAACAAATCCTGAACAAATCCCAATGCTTGAATAGTATTAATAAAAACTCTACACTTAAATTAGACAAAAATAGTGAAAAATTATGTGATTGTAGAAACCCAGAAGACTGCCCATAGGAAAATAAATGCTGCGTTAGATCTGTGGTATACCAATGTACAATCTCATCCATTGAGTCTTAATACTAACATGATAAACATTGGATCTACGAAGAATGAATTTAAAGCCAGATGAAGGCAGCATAAGTGCTCTTTCAACAATATAAATAAAAGTAATCAGACATCTCTATCTAAATATTTTTGGCATTTGAAGGAAATGAATAAAACACCAAAAGTAAAATGGAAAATTATAAACAGGACTAGAACTTGTAAAACTTGGGATGACCCATGCCCTTTATGCCTACATGAAAAACTACACATTATTAAGTTTCTAAATAATAAAAATCTATTAAACAATAGACATGAGTTAACGCTTTTTTGCCGACATCATCAAATTTTTGCATTGAATAATTAGCATAAAAAAAACAATAAAATAATCCATAGTCCTAATAAATAGTTTAAATGCCCTACAAAAAAGATAACCCTTTATGAAGTCGTCAAAAAACAAATGTTACGGCAGTTTTTATATACACAAAACCCTTTCAGAAAAAAAAAATAAAATAAAAAATAAATAAATCTCCATAGACACGTAAACCAAACAAGGCGAAATCATCTGACCGTTTTAAATTTAGCCACCCCAACCTTACACTGACGTGACATCTGTGAATGTAACTTTATACAGATACAAATTATTAACACCTTAGAACCCTTTTTATTTAAACAATTGCTCTAGCCGTTACCATAGAAATTTTGATTTCAATAATGAATATGCTATTAAAACCCGTAAATTTCAGAAATAAGTTATTCCAAAGAAAATTTTGCTTGAAGATGGAACAGAGCTTACTTTAATTCAATTTAATTGAAATAATTATATTGAAGTTTTCGGCTCTTGTTTTGAAACATGAGAACTCTTATGTAGCGTGTTGGAATCATATTTTTAAATAAATAATTATATATATATATCTATATATAATTATCTCTCTCTCTCTCTCTCTCTCTCTCTCTCTCTCTCTCTCTCTCTCTCTGCGTAGGTATGCAGAAAATAGAAAAGAACACGTTGGGTGCATAATCCGGGGTTCCTTAGTATTATTTGTTTTTTTATTTTTAAGAAGACAGTGCTCCATACAGAAATAGAGCTTATATTATAATAATATTTTTTGTTTAAAAATATTATTAATATATATATATATATATATATATATATATATATAGAGATATATATATATAGATAGAGATAGAGAGATAGATAGATAGATAGATAGATGGTTAATATATATATATATATATATATATATATATATATATATATATATATATATATATATATATATATATAGATATAGATATATATATATATATATATATATATATATATATATATATATATATATATATATATATATATATATATGTAAATCTCCAAGAGGATAGAATCCAGGTAGAATCCAGAAGAATATAATATAAAGGGCTCAAACACTAATATTCCATAGATTATAATTTATTACATACGATCATAAGATAGATCCAATTCATCAGACCTACAAAAAAAAGAAAGATTTCTTTTTGAATTTGTAGGTCTTATGAATTGGATCGTGAATATGATTCGTATGTAATGAATTATAACTATGGAATATTATGTTTGAGCCTTATATATATATATATATATATATATATATATATTTTTTTTTTATATATATATATATATATATGTTTGTGTATATATATATATGTTTGTGTGTATATATATATATATATATATATATGTATATATATATATATATATATATATATGTTTATATATATATATATATATATATGTATTTTGTGTGTGTCTATGAAGTAGTAGGGAAACAAAAGTATAAATTAACAAAATTAAATTAATATGATTCTAAAAATTGAGAGATAATTTAGGAAAATATAATGTCATAATTTTAAACAGTCAAAATCAAAACATGGAATAAAGAGTCATAATTATCTATATGTTTTTTAGATAGGGGTAGATTGTCATATTTTTTCTTAATATAATAGCTTTTTTAGCCGTTCTGACATTCTTCGGGTATCTTTCGATCTCAAAATATACCCCAGTTGCGTGAATAAAGTTTTCCGCTCGAAATTCCCTGGAGCATACTCTGTCAACAGAGAAATAAAGGAGGTTGCAGAGAACAACTGCCGAATAAAGAATGCGTCATTTTGGTAAATGTTCTGTTTAAACTTTAAATGAACGAAGTAAACTATGGATTCAGTCATGTGTTCGCGCCTTTTTTATCTTTTTCTTTTTGTACACCTATTATTTAGACCCTTTGTTCGCGTCTAAAGTTCCTAATGAGAACCACAAATCTTTGAGCTAGAGAATATTGTCTCAGACGTTGTTCTATTTACCACGAGAGTTTAGTTCTTTATTTTCGCATCCGTCTGCTTCCAGGTCGACGGAATTGATGGGTCTGCGAGTCCATCGCTTTAAACACTGGCTAGAAGCTATCAGCATTAATATTCGACCTCTAACATTTTTCGAACCGAGAGATATAATTGCTGTCTGCTGCTAGCTTCTGATTAGCTTTACAGTTCTTGTCATTTGCCATCTTAAAAGAAACCAATTTCTAATCAGTGATTGCGCGGTTTTAACTGTCCGTGGATACTATTCCATCTTTTCTTCTCGAACAAACTACAACTAATCAATTTTTACTGCAGTGAAAGGTATATATATATATATATATATATATATATATTGTCATCCATAGACAGACTGTTTCGCTGTATCACAGCTCATCAGTGTAGCTAGACGTCTCTAGCTAGGATCGAAAACCGGCGCTGAATTGGCGTCAGTCGGAGATTTTACCCCTAAGCCGTTAGAGCACTGCAGTGACGAATGTGAATTTTAAGCATATTTATTTTTAGATAAACACATAGTGACCGAGAGGATACGATTCGCTTTACCGATGAGTCTTGCATTATCAGCTTTGATATATATATATATATATATATTATATATATATATATATATATATATATATATATATATATATATGTGTGTGTGTGTGTGTGTGTGTGTGTGTGTGTGTGTGTAAATATAAGTATCTTCACTAATTTCGTATACGTAAGGTTTACAATGAATTTTTGAAAATGAAAATGCTGTCTCTAAGCTTTCATTTTCGCTTTAATTTGTGACGTCGTCCCCCGGTCGCAGCGTCGACTGTGTCGTTCGATCCCGGTCGCGGCGCCAATTGTGACGTCACGTGCTCCCCAGGCTCTGATATCCTGGTCACGGACAGCACCAACTGTGACGTCTTCGCCGCGGCGTCAGCTGTTCGCTCTTCGCTGCTCCAAACGTGACGTTCTAACCCTTTGGTTAGATTGATACCAGCCTCGCCGTTCCCAACCCGCTTCCAACGCCTGGTTACCAGGGTAACTGCACTGGTCTCCAGTCTGCCTACCCACGTTGTGAATTGATCTTAGACAGACGAGATCAGGCAGGGGTTGGGGCCGTAATGCAAGTTGAGTCCAACGGGGTTGATAACACACAATTAAGTATAAAAGAAAATAAAATAAAAACTCACAAGGTCCAACGTATCAAAGAAAAAGGTAACAAACTTTTTATGTCTATTTGCTCGGTACATAGGACTATGTCTACCTCCCGACCCGTTCTGTGGATTGTGGCACGACGCTTTTACTAGGAAACTTTAAGGCTTCAAGTTGTCTGCTCTCTAAGAAATTTGTGTTTCGGTGTGTCTTTGGACGAAAGTCGAAAAAAAACTTATTTCTGTGGTCTGATTCTAAGTCGCTCTTCAAACTACTTGTTCTTGGTTGAAGATAAGTCCAGAGGTGTGCGTGAATCTTGGTCAGCTATCTTGACGCGGTTTCAACACTGGGCGCTCATCTCTGCTTGTCGTCCACGGCTGATCTTTCGCCGTCCGCTGCTCAAACTCCAACTTCTCTTCAGAGTCTGAATTACTGGTCACTCATTTCCGCCGTCAGTGCGCGAATTAACTTCTTCTCTTCGGCTTGCTCTGATTCCAACTTCTCCACTTAGGCCAAACGAGCTGGCCTCTCCTGCCCGCTAGGGGGGGGGGGGGACGAATCCGGCCCGCCGTCCGCGGCTCAAAACTGCAATCCGCTCGCCGTCCGCGGCTGATCTGATTTCTGTCGGTTGGGGTTTCGCTTTTATTGACGCAGTCAAAACTGGGGTGGGTCTGTTTGGCGTCGGGGATTCTTCGATAATTCTAAATACATATCCACCCTTCTTATTTCTGGTTAGGGATTTTCCACTCTTTTCCATTTTTGGTAACTCTTTCTCACTCCCACTTTCTCACCATGCTTCTGAGGGGCGTGTACCAACTTCCCCGCTTCTTCGTATCGGCTGGTTACACTTCCACTTCTGGCAAGGGCGTCGACCGATTCTCTTCGTGCGTCACGTAACCGCTTTCGGCCAATGAGGTCTGGTCGGGTATCTTTCCTCCTCCTTCGTGTGTCATGTGATCTTATTTAGCCAATGACGTCTTTAGTCGGGTGTGGACAATCCGTGGCTTTGTTTTGGGGAAAGAAACACCTTGCTAAAAAAAACAAAATATTAATTTAAATCGCCCTTATCATGAACGACCGAGATGACGCTCTCGGCTTTTTAACACGTGGTATTTGTCAAGCAGTTTATCGCTAATTGGATATGACCTAAGAAAGGGATTTCTCAGACTGGGTGGCGTTTCTGTGAACGAATAAAAATATTTCACTTTTTCCCGGCCAAAGGCCCGATAATAAAAATTTTCATTATCTCAAAAAAAACATTTTCAGCGAACATCATCTTTTGTGGCTTTTTCCAATTCTGGAAATTGTCTGTGTTTTCGTATTAATGGTTTGTCTTCATATCCTTAGATACACTTCCCCATTTACTTAGACCTCTACTATCACTCCAATGACACACTTTCCACCTGCTACCTATCAATATTTTCATTGTCCCTAAACTTTGTTTCTTCAACCATTTGATAACAACTTTATTTTTCGTGGACACGGAAGTAGGTCAGGTGCTTGACCTGATATTTTTCGGCATCTGGTATCTGTCATCCGTGCCCGTGTGTGCTCGCTTATGACCTGGTTTCGTATTATGTTTTCTTTCTTTCTTCTTCGTTTTCTCTTTCTTTCTCCCAGATCGCTTGAATGTAAAGAAAGAATTATTCTTAAAACCCAAATATTTTTCGGCTTTAAATAATTATTAAATGGTTGATAAACCGTAAAAAACAAATCATATATCTATGAATATTTCTTTTCAAATCGTCAGGATATGCATGGTGCCACAAATTGAAAGCTGAAAGATTTAAAATTTACTATTTCCATTGAGGAAAATAGTCTGTGATGTATTTCAAATAGAAATTATATTGAGAGGAATCGATTTTCCTTCAGTAAAATCGATCAAAGCTGCCATTTTTTTCATCTTTCTAAACACAAGTTAATTCTCGGTTTTAAAAATCTTAGAAAAATAAAATATATATCTCTGAAAAGTTTTTGAGGAAAATTATCAAGTTGAAAGTTAAACTAATCTGATTTAAAACAAATGTTACTAACTTATAGCATATAATGCTGTATAAAAACATTTCTTAACTATGGGGGTTTGTTTTTCTGATATGTTAATCGATTTATTGACAGTCGATGTATAGCCAAACGTGTTCATATTTAAGTGGTGGGGGCTATAAATTTTGAGACTTTTTTTCGCCGTAAGTCGAAACAAGTCTTAAAACACGAGACCTTTTAATGATAGATTTATCGGTTTGTACATCTATACTTCAGAAATTCAGCACGTAATCACACATACAAAAACAAATCGAAATTCTTTTAAAAATATTCGCCTTTGTCAGATTGTAATAAGCTTTACAATATATGATTAGTTAATACAGTTTTACTTAATAACAATATTTCCTAAGAATCATCACATGGAAAAGGAATTTTCAAAGATTTAAAATCTTTATGAATTATCCATTTTTAAAGTGTAAAAAAATGAAAATAAATCTAGTAAAATTTATTTTTCGTCGAAAATATATTTTTTCAGACAATATTGTTTTTAAGATATATATTATTCATAAGAACAAATAAAAGTTTCTGTAATTAAATAATGTATTAGTATTTTTTGCCTTTTTTATTTTTCAATTCAGAACAAATATTCGGTAAGACCGGATCCAAATTTGAAAAAAAAAAAAAAAAAAAAATCGGTGATTGAAATTCTTTAAAGAATTCTGTTTTTAACTAATATAGTCCCTAAGAATTATCTCATTGAATGTCTCACGTTTTTATAAAATTCAGTAAGGGGCTTAAATGCATGTGAAAATAAAAATATTCTTATTTTCTAATAAAAAAACAAAAACATTCTAAAATCAATTTGTAAATAAGTCCTGATAATTTCATTTAAATCCGACAATTACTTGATTTTTACAAAAAATTTCAAATTAATATGTCTGCCACCGCAAAAATGTTAGCACAACCGCTGTCGAAAGAAAAACAATTTTTTGTGTATTTGCACTCAGTAGAAACTGGCAAGCAATGAGTAAACAGTACTGAAGAGTACTTTTTTTTTTTTTTAAGCATTACGCCCCGAGCAAGGCGGGAAGCCACTAGGATGCAGGGGGGTTGCAGAAGATTTAGAGCGAGAGCAGATTGGAATGATAGAAGAAAGGATGAGGAGAAGGATAGTGGGTAGATCAAAGTAACTGGAGATGTCGATTGACATTACATTTGAATAGTTGGAGATTATAGCTCTCAGGAAAACAGTAATAGGAAAGGGTGGTCCACAGGCGAGAGGTGCGAGATATGAAGCTATTAGAGTAGAAGGGACGGATATATTTAAAAGTTTCTACAGTGAAAGGGTGAGAGCGGGATGTCAGCCTCGTAGGGCGCTTGAATTCATGAAGTCTGATTTTATATTTAGATCATCGGAGCAATTACTATGCGATATAGAAAAAAGACAGAGAGAGGCGACGGCGCGTTTGCAGAGAGAGCAACTGTAGACGAGATGCCAGATCAGGGTCAATTATATTACATATCCGTCTCTGGATCTTGTCAAGAACTCCGAGGTAAACAGAAGGTGCCCCAGACCATATATGGCAGCAATACTCCATGCAAGGGCGAATGGTTGATTTGTATATTTGAAGTATCGATTCAGGGGAGAAAAATTTCCTGGCGCGGCACAGAGAGCCAACTTTTCTCGCGATGGACGAAGCAATTGACTCAATGTATTTGTTCCATCTCAGGTCAGCAGTCAACGTGAGACCGAGCAGACGCAGAGAGTTGCTCTCAGGAAGTTGACTATCAGACATTGTAAGGGGGGGGCGGGCAGGGGAAAAAAGAAATAGACGGTATCCCTAGATATGAGTTGTGAAACGAGAAGAGTCTAATTCTCTAGATTGAATAAAGTGTTCAGTTCAAAATTCCCTGTGGATTAACCAGATCTATATTTCCCTGAAGAAGACAGTAGTAATAACAAGAACAATGATGAAGACAATAGACCAATTATAAATAGTGAAAATAAAAAAGTGTTTCATACAACGAATATGTATATTTAACTCCATCTCCTTCTTTAAACATACAATGACTGAATGGAGAACAAACTTCAGCTCTTGACAGGCAACGCAAAAATTGATCAACAATCGTGTGTAATTCAAAGCGGGAAAGTATAAGAGAAATACTTTTTTGTTTGTATATTTTCGATTATTATTTCCTCTTTGCTTTTATTTGGACAAGAGTGGGCACTGAATGTTTATACATTTGCTTGCTTCACAGTATTAAAACGTCTTAAAAGACGGTGATACTGAATAAATCAGACCTCGCTATGAAATATTCAGTTAAAGATGCAGCCATATATGCGAATTAGTTCATAGCTATCTATCTTTTAATGTTTGTATAAATCTAAATATCTATCTCAGTCTGTTTAATTATACCTATTTGGCTCAGTCTGTTTCATTTTATCTATCTATATATCTCTCTCCGTCTGATTAATTTTATCACTATAATTCAGTCTGTCTGTCTATAAATCTATCTATCTCTTTATCTCAATTTGCTTAATTATATCTGTATATCTATGAAACTCAGTATGTTTAATTCTATCTAAATCAGTTTAATTCTATATATCTAAGTCTGCTTAATTTTATCTATCTTTCTATTTATCTGTCAGAGTCTGTTTAATTCTATAAATTTATGTATCAAAGTCTGTTTAATTCTGTCTATCTAACACAATCACTTAAATTATTTCTATCTTTCTATCTAATTATATTTATCTCTGTTTAATTATATCCATCTATCTATCTATCTATCTAACTTTCTCTATCTATATATCTACTTCAGCCTGTTTATATCTATCTGTATCTCTATCTATCTCAGCAGTTTTAAATCTATTTATCTATCTATCTCAGTCGGTTTAATTCTATCTATCTATCTATCTATCTATCTATCTATCTATCTATCTATCTATCTCAGTCGGTTTAATTCTATCTATCTATCTATCTATCCATCCATCTATCCATTCATCGGTTTCCATTCTATCTCATCTATTTAATCTATCCATCCATCCATTTATCCATCTATCTATCTATCCATCCATCTCCAGTCGGTTTAATTCTATCTATCTATCCATCTATTTATCTATCTATCTCGGGTCGGTTTAATTCTATCTATCTATCCATCCATCTATCTATCTATCTATCCATCTATCTATCTCATCTATCTCATCATTTAATTCTATCTATCTATCTATCTATCTATCTATCTATCTATCTATCTATCTATCTATCTATCTATCTATCTCAGTCGGTTTAATTCTATATCTATCTATCTATCTATCTATCTATCTATCTATCTATCTATCTATCTATCTCAGTCGGTTTAATTCTATCTATCTATCTATCTATCTATCTATCTATCTATCTATCTATCTATCTATCTATCTCAGTCGGTTTAATTCTATCTATCTATCTATCTATCTATCTATCTATCTATCTATCTATCTATCTCAGTCGCTTTAATTCTATCTATCTATCTATCTATCTATCTATCTATCTATCTATCCAAATCTTTTTTAATCTATGTCTATCTCTATCTGTCGATTTATCGATTATTGTGATAATATGTATTGGTTTATATTTAAGTTTCTATGGATTGCTCAATAAAGTCTTGGTAGACGTATTCAAAACATATAACAGTTTTCTTTGGCATAATTAATCCTTTCTGCCGCGAAAAAGAAAAAAAAATATCGAACCTAACATTTAATTATCTTGTCTTCTGTCGTTGGAAAACCAATTTTCATAACAATATAAGTATTTTAGTATGGGATAAGTGTCATGGATATTTCGAAAACTGACATAGATAAAAACAAAAAGATTCTGAGTGATAAAAATAAATAAAATGAACACATTGAAAAATAAAAAAAAATATAAGAGATATATATATATATATATATATATATATATATATATATATATATATATATATATATATATGACAAACTAATAAAGTTGTATACATCGATGATTATGTTATTGCATCGGTGGGAAATTTTGAGATTATATATTGATAATATTATAATTTAATTTATCTGCACTGACAACTTAGGTACTGAGTTTTCAGTTTATTTTTATTTTAACCTTTTAGCCTATATTTTACTATATGAATATCTCTCTATATATGAAGAGTCAGTTGTGTTACTTGATATTTATGATAGATTGCAGCGATAATGCCTAACTATATATATATATATATATATATATATATATATATATATATATATATATATATATATATATTATATTCATTAAAGTATGGACCGATAAAATATTAAACCTTTAACAGATGTTTAATGAGGTCACTGAGGGATTAATAGAAGTTGAGGAATTATTATTACTTCTGTATTTATTTCCGGTAATGACTTCTTGTTCATTTTATTTATATATATTCCTTTAAGATTTGTTGTATTTCTTATAGAATTCGTTTACTCTTTTGGGCATGATATGAGATTAGATAACGTAGAAGAAATTTTTTTCGTATCTTCTTTTGTAAATTAGCCCTGAAATTTATCTTCTGAAAAATCAATACGGTTTTCTTCTTCACTTAGCAAGGATAAGTTGATTTAACTTGCTTTTATAAACTGGTGTTGTTTTACTTATTTTCAATAGATATATATTCAGGATGCGATGGGTGA
>CAHIKZ030004777.1:827500-837500 GCA_903632075.3 Acanthosepion pharaonis
CTGTTACCCCTCATACTCACACTCTCTCTAAATTCTGTTTTTATTTGTGGAGTTGTTTTTTCTGTTTTATTTTTGAATTTGTAGGTCTGATGAATTGGATCGTATTTCCGATTCCAATGGAATAAATTATGACCATGAAATATTAGTGTTTAAGCCTTTTATTATATATATATATATATATATATATATATATATATATATATATATGTGTGTGTGTGTGTGTGTGTGTGTGTGTGTGTGTGTGTGTGTTTATGATTATATGTCCATGTGTGACCCTGTTAAAATATAATTCAGGTGATTTTCGCGTGCTTGTGGATGTATATATAGATTGGCATACTGGAGTTATTCTTACATACTATCTGCTATCCAAAAAAGTTTGTTTCAGCTGTGTCAAAGGTTAAAAATGTCTAAAAATGGAAACACTTTCCCCTTAGCAAATTAGATTAATATTGGTTTGATATTCCGTATCCTGCACGCGTTTCTCGGAATTTCCAGGATCAATTTGTACATCCGGAATAATTTAGAAAATTCGCTGAATTTGTAATAACCCCATATTTACATCGGGTCTGGAAAAATATTTGTAGCTTTGTCAGGTTTATAATGCATTTATAATATTGCTTGAGCCACAAACCGGGTTCACCTGGAAGGACGAAAATTAGGCCCACTTCAATCCCTAAAAGGTCACAGTTCGGCACCATGTACTCTCTTCGGAAGCAACAGCGTCTCTGCTGATTGAGCCACGCCTAGGATATGAACGATGCAATGACTCTGAATGCCATCTTCTTCCAAACGGAAAGAAAGACGCTGTGTGCGGATACCTATAATTTAAAGACATTTGTAAACAAGTCCTCAAATTTAACACCAACCTTGCAGCGATATCGATATTACAATGCCACCGACGACAATCTTTCCCCAATGTCTCTATGTAAGATTGTGTTAATAAAACCGTTATTTGTATGCTGAATTAATTTCTAGGATAGAAACGGTGGACTCTTCGTTCTTCCAACTTGTAATTCGTTTGTTTACTCTTCTTCACAGACACAGATTATGTTATTTGTTTTCTCGTTGGAAAGTTCACCATTACTGTCCATTTTTTCGATTTTTATTCTTATTAACAAGAATATTAATTTAACTAAGTTTTCTTTTAAATCGTAACAAGCGTAACTATTTGATAACACGAACGTAAAAGACAATGTAAGGTCCCTTCCTGAAGATCCGCACACATGCAAACGAACACACACACATCTGTATGCATATATATATATATATATATATATATATATATATATATATATATATATATATAATTAAGTTATGAAGTAATCCGTATGGGTAATCCCAAGGAGGATGAAATCCTGAGAGCTCAATGTAAATCCAGAGCTAATATTTAAAAGAAAAACAAACCACTTTTATGTACCATTATAATAATTTATTTCACCAGAGCCCTTTTAAAGGACGCCGGATCATCAGATAGCACTTCCAAAAATGAAATAAAACGGAAAATGAAATTAAAATTGATGGGTAGTGTAAGTTTTTGTAATTTAACAGAGAGTGTAAAAGGATAGTTAAAGAGACATGGTAGAGTATAGGATATATATATATATATATATATATATATATATATATATATATATATATATATATATTTATATATGTATATATATATATATATATATATATATATATAAATATAATAAAAGCCTTAAACACTAATATTCCATAGTCATAATTTATTCCGTTGGAATCGTAAATACGATCCAATTCATCAAACCTTCAAATTCAAAAAGAAAGCAGAAAAAATTCTTTTTGACTTTGTAGGTCTGACGAATTGAATCGTATTTAAGATTCCAATGGAATAAATTATGACCATGGAATATTAGTGTTTAAGCCTTTTTATTATATCCTTACTCTATCCTGGACATTGAGTTCTACCTGGATTCTATCCTCTTGGACTTATTTTTTATACATATCTATATGTATGTGTATGTATGTATATATATATTTATATAGTTTAGATATATGATTGCATATGTATGTGTATATTAACCACTAATATTATCTCTCTCTCTCTCTCTCTCTCTCTATATATATATATATATATATATATATATATATATATATATATATATGTATCTATATATATATTTATATATATATATATTATACTATATGATAGTATAAAGGACATATAGGAATCTTATTATAAAACGCAGATTGTGTGTGTGTGTGTGTGTGTGTGTGTGTGTGTGTGTGTGTGTGTGTGTGTGTGTGTGTGTGTGTCTGTATGTTTATATATTGGATCGGATTTCTTACATTTTTCAACCGATTTCAACAAAACTTCACAGGACTACGTAAAATTACCTTGTGGTGGTTCTGACATTGCCAAAAATTGGAAAAAAACACAATTGTTTTTGCATGAAATCAATTTGAAAACACGATTAAGTCTCCAGAATGGAAGGGGGACAACTCATATCGAGTTATACTTATTATAAAACCCAAGTTGTTTGTGTGTGTGTTTGTGTTCTTTTATGTGTGGGATCGGATTTCCTTCATTTTTCAACCGATTTCAACAAAACTTCACGTTTTTTTGGCAGGTAGTGTTTCTTATTGTCTTGCACACTTTTTTCTTTATTTTTACATTCAGAATGCTTTAAAAATTCCATTTACAAGACAATTGTTTATAATAAAATTCTATTCAATCGGTAGGCTCATAACGATTGAAAACAATGTTTTTCTTTGAGTTTGGGTTTGACCAATTAAAAAAAAAAAAAAAAAAAAAAAAAAAAAAAAATCTAATTGAGACATGCGTGTCCGTCAACCTTAAACAATAATCTTTGTCAATTTTATTTTTCAGTCTTTATGATGGTCGATACTTGATCTATCTCTTACTGTTACATCCCCGGGCAACGCCGGGCTCTACTGCTAGTCGTTTATAAATCTAACATGTTTCCCTTTATTAATGCTTCCTCAGAGAAGGAGATATGGAAAAAAACGTTCTGGCATATTTACTTTTGTGTCGTTTAGAATTGTCCGTTATTTGATTTTTACAAATACTACCGTATTTGATTTTTTAAAACAAGAACAATTCTTTACGTCAGATATACGTTCAGGGTGTCCCGACAAAAGAATATAAATAAACTTTTAACAACTATAGACACGGGCCAAAAACAATATCTTATATCACCCACCTTTATTAAATCCATTCTTAAAGAATCTAACCTATATTTAACAACCACTACTACGGCCGGTGTTGACGTAAAAAAACAAAAAAAAAAAAAAAAACACGTCCCCATATCAACATGGGGACAACCTCCAAATATAAATAATGCCTGCTAGACAAACACATGCACATACATATATACATTATAACCTAAATCCCGCTTAGATGTACTAGAACTATGATACATATACATAGATAGATTAGACACACGAATGTTGCTTTGACAAGTCAAACGCACGTGAAGCCTGCTTAACCAATGAGAAAAAAAATGAGAAAAATACCAGAAATTTTTTTTCCATGTTTCATACTCTGATGAAGTTTTAATGAAAGCGAATCATGTTAGATTTATAAAAGTTTCCTGTTTGTTTCCTTATCTTAGCATTTTCTCGGGTTCCGATTTTAATTTAATCCCATTTCATAAATATATTACGGTTTGAGGCAATCGGATGTCTCTTCACACTGATGATCTGTGAAACCGCGAAACACTGCCTGTGGCTGGCAATATATATATATATATATATATATATATATATATATAGATAGAGAGAGAGAGAGAGAGAGAGAGAGAGAGAGATAAATAGTGAAATAAATAGAAACAATAGAGATATCACTAAACTTTGATATCTAGTATATATTTGCAGTTATATTTATGTTCTTGATGTGTGTATATTTATTATCTTGCATAAATGCGCATATGTGTACATGTTTACGTATAAGGCTTATCAGGGTGTGCACACGCATATTAATACGAACTCACTGCATATTTTAAAACATATACGCACATATACATACATATGGCAAACACATGAAACATAAATAAAAAAAATTGCACAATTTATATAAATAAAAAATATATCTTGTCAAATCTTCCTAGAAACATATATATGTGTGTGTGTGTTTGATTTTTTTCGTATACCTAAGTCAAGGACTCTTATGATATATTTCCGAAGAAATTTACTTTTTTCCCTTCAATCAGCCGAAAGCAACATTTCAACAATAACTAAATGAATGAGATTATCTTATGAAATGTCAAGGAGACAAAATGTCACCCGGAGACAAATCGCCCGGCCCTCTTGAATCTGTCAAAAATGCCATATTGTTTCTAAGATCTTCTCGCATTTTATAACTGGCTAGCGTCAGCGTAAGAAACAATGCTTTTTTCATATGTAAACTGTTCTTTGGAATTCTGCAAATAAAATATTTAATTTTGTGTGGTCTGATGGAAGAATCGGAGAGTTAAATATCGTCTTATACGTTTTTTTTATTTATTTTTTTAAAAATCATTTCACCCCAAACAAGGCGATAATTCCACTAGTACGCAAAGTGGCTGCAGGAAATGGAAAGTGAAAGATAAGACTGAGAATTGGAAGGATTGAGGAAAGGACAAAAGATGAACGGGATTCAAGAAGACAGAAGATGGCGACTGACGTTGAATTTAAATTTTTGAAGATTGTTGCTATCAGGGAAGTACGTAAACGGAAGTGAGTTCCACAGATGGGAATTTCGAAAAAAGAAACTGTTAGGGTAGAAGTAGTGGTTGCATTTATGTATTTCAGCAGTAAAACGGTGGGACCTAGCTGACAATCTAGTAACACGCTTAAATCCATGGATTCGGGGCACCAGGGAAAAAAGCTCGTCAGAGTAATTGCCATGAAAATATTTGTAGAAACGGCAGACGAGAGGAAAGCCACATCAATTCGGTGGGATATTTTGAAGTCAAGATACCTGACTTGTCTTTCACATTCGTAGTTCCTGCCTTGAAAATCAGCATTGAAAGTTTCGCATTTTATCTCGGCACGAACATACGATGATATACGCAACAACTGTATGAGATGATGCAAGCATATTAAGTTTTGAAGTTCTCTGCATCTTCGGATGAATTTAAACGAATAACGCACGATTCAGTGGTAACTCCAATTACGAAACCGACGGTATTCACTGGCCGACCAGTTTAAGTTGTCGTTGGTTAAAATTTATAAATTTGTTTTTTTTTATTAAAACATTTTTTTAGTAAATTAGACTCCTCATAGTCACTAAAATGTATTGTCGTTTTTAGTTTTAATGAGAGTTTTCTTCCAAGCCATTTGTTTTTGGTAGGGGGAAAATAAAAATCCTGATTATATCCTTTTTTTCTTGTAGTTACTTGTGTTACACAGTGTGCCATCTAATTTGGTTGGGTTTGTATGTTTTTAGAAATCGGTAATCATAATCCTGGCTTTGATGGAACACCAACACCAACATGAAGCACTGGCTGGTTGTACCTGCCGTAATTCTTAGTGTATAGTGCATGCACTTGTATAAAACGCACTCCTAGGTGTATGCTACGGAATCCTGAAAATAATTCTCTCTTGTAAATTACGCACAGAATTTTGAGAATAAACGAAGAAATTCAGTGATTTCGAACAGTGTACTCTGATAAGTTAAAATGAAGGTCAACCTATTTTGGTCTGAAGGTATTCGAAGACAACGACTTCAGAATGGCGACGCTACAAGAAAAAATTACTTAAATATGGCGGTAAATACATCGTAGTATGGGGTTGCATGTACTCCAAGGACATTAATGTGGTGCATTTAATGGACGAATTCATGAATACTGAAAGTTGTTGTAACGCGCTGAAAGAAACCATGTATTCACTTAAAGTTTAACGAAAATGGACAGTGTTCAATCAAAGGAACAGTCGCAAGAATTTAGAAAAACAAAACAGATTTTCTGAACACAAAAATGTCTAAGAGCTTAATTTAATTAGGATTTCGTCGAAATTTAATCCAATGCTACTAGTGAAAACGATTAAAAACAAAAAGTCAAACAGTGGCCGCTATTTAATAATGCAGATGTAAAAATGTTTATTAATGAATTATAAACAGACGTAGTCCACGGATTGTATGATTTAATCTCGTGATTCTATTGTCGTCAAATTACAAGCAGTAATGAAAAATAAAGGCAGCCACAACAAATTTCATACCGTTTTAACGTTGCTTTCCTGTATCTTTTCTGTTAATATTTTCATGGCAATTGTTTTTCCTCTCTGGCACCTAGACATGACTAATTTGGGTTCAAAACTAGATTGGCAGCTAGGTCTCATCAGTTTACCATTAAAATTGCGATATATAACTGTATGTTCTTTGCTAATACTTTATTCTTTCGCACTTTCTCACGATGTAACTTTTTTCCCGCTTCTTGCTTCCCTATCTAACTACAATCTACAAAAATTAAATGCAACGTCAATCATCATCTACTATTTGAATCCTGTTCTTTTTATTGTCCTTTTGCTCAAGTAATGTTTTCTCAGTCTCTTTCACTCTCAGCAACACACTTGCATCTCTGTGGTTGTATCGCCTTGTTCGTAGTGAAAATATTGACAAAATATTTATCGTAGAAAAGCTGCATAATTTATGTAAATGAAAACTGTATCTTGAAAAATACTCCGACAAAGATATACACATACATACATATATATATAGGTATGCTTATTATTGTATGATGCACTGTTCATATTTTTGGTAATGGCGTTAAAATTCTGTAAAGTTTGATCATATATTATATTTGATATTCTCTGTTTTGATTGTGTAATGTTCCACTAGAAATAATAAAATCGTCCCATGGTTGTTTTTGAAGAAAATTAACTTAAAGTAGAATTAGCCATAAAGATTTCGCTCTTCGAATGTTTAGATGAATAATAATTAGAGGGGCGGGGTTTAATAAATTCATCCCAAACAAGACCATAATGCCACTAAGACGCAGCGGGCTGTTGGTAGTGAAAAAGAATGAAAACGCTTTAAAAGGAACTGGAAACCCAATGCTAAACACGGAACAAAGGATAAAACTCTATTCCTGGTAAAAAAAAACCGAGGTGGAGTGTGAACCGGGCGATAAACGAACCTGGGATGGAATAACTTCCTTGTGAGTTACATAACAATAAAATACACGTGGAAATCCACCTATTGAATCTTTAAATATTCACATAATTATTAGTTTAACCCTTTTAACAAGATACTGCACTGATAATCATGAATACTAATGGTGGTCATTATTTAATGAAGTAAGAACATTACGAATGAATTGAAAAAAAAAATCTAAATTGACAACGTTGCCCATTTCATAGAAGCAGATGTTAAACGCATAAGAGCATTATCACCCTTCCATCCGTTCTTTCTTTCATACCTTCTACGTATTATTATCTATGCTTTCTTTTCTAACCCAAAACCAAATCCCCATCTCTAATATATCTTTTTCTTTCGTATTTCTAATCGAACGAATCGAAATGATCTATTGTTTATCAGATAAAATGGCAACAGGCAACATACTCGGTAATTAACTACCTGCTTCAACAAAAAGAAAATGGTACTCAATATCAAACAAATTGGGGTGTACTCATTTTTAGTCGATTCAGCAAGTAGATCAATAAATCCATTACCCTAGTATATATAGTTTCATCATATCCGTTCGAAAATAAGTATTTTTAATCGAAGCGAAATTAAAAGATATTCCACAAATCAGTCAACAAAGATAGAATAAACGTAACAGATTTAAATAAATATTACAGATATGTTATAAAGCCTAAACCGGGAATCATTTGATTTTGAAAATAAAACAAATTTAAAAAACATAAAAGAGAAAGAGATAAATATATATTTTAATAAGAGAGTAAAATTTATAAAAATCAAAAATCGGGACAGAAAAAAAAAACGAATATGCAAGAGTGAGAATGTTAAAATTAAATGAAAAAAAAATTCAATAAAGAATGAAGGAAATTTTTTGTCGTCACAGAAACTTGAAAGGCTAATCAGATTAAACAATAAAATTATTTGATTTTCGTTTTGAATTCCAACCAATGAAAAACTTTGACGCCATATTTACATCACTGATGTGAAGCCATTAATGAGAGACTTTAGAATAAAGCGAGTTTAAATCTCGTAATGAAATTACGCGAGATGTTCCAGTGATAATATGGAAACCAGGCGAAATAAGCAGAAAGTGCTATCGACTATCTTCGACTGAGTTTACGTTTTTGTTTTTTTTTACCGAAAGACATTAAATATTTTACAACAGCATATTATTTCAAATTATCTCTGTATTTTGCTTTGTTCATTTATTGCTATGTTAATATTAAATTAAGTAAACAATTTTGAAATAACCTGTACCTAGTTGAAAAGTATACGTATTACAGATCTTGATTGTTTTAGTAATAATTTTCTTTGAAGCTTATGACATAACTAAAGAATTTTGTTTTCAATCCGACATTATTTCTAGTGACTCGAATGGTTATTTAATGCATACACGTTTTTGATATACATCCTGCTTTTTTACGGGTGTGAATTATGTCTACCTGCTTGTGTATGCGAGAGACTTCATAAACAAAAGTGTGATTATCAGACAGTTGCCGAATAATAAAAGTGAATCAACCTTAAGAAATTAATCGGATGCAACAGTTTCAATAATTTTTTTCAGGAAAATGTTTTTACTAAAATTAATTCCGATCCCCATAATTTAGGGATCAAAATTATTTTCCGTCTTTCCATGACTTCAGATGTCTCCCCGCCAGCCGTTTCAATACACGATGTCAATCATCAGGCGTTCAGTTTTGGCTGAATTATTGCGTCATACTTGTCTTCGTGATTATGATTATTCTCCGTTCGTATTACACAAAATTAAACATAGATTTCCGTATCTGCGTAAGTAACTGAAATCACAACTCGATTACGACGTAACTTTAGACGATGTCTATATTAATTACACCACTATCCAGAATGTTGCGTAGTCTTGTTTTTTTTCCAAGGTTTGGTGGTTTGTGGCTACCAGAGCTGGTTTCTATAAATTTCAATATTTTTGTCTAGTTTTAAGATAAGAAACGGTTAGTAAAGCTTGACTATCTTTGCTCTCAAGGTGTTATTATAGATAATGCTTCGGCTAAGTGTGCTTTAGTCATCTTTCTGTATCGATATTTTGGATGTTCGATGAATTCTTGTAGACACTGTTTACTCTCTTACTTTTGATACTATGCTACTTTCTCCTAAGCATTCCCGTTGAACACTATGGACAAAATTAACATAATTAAAGTCAATAGCATCCAGCCATTTGGCAAGTGAAACAGTAAATGGCTTGTTAATGTTAACGCTTCTAAATCGAAATTTCTTTGTCTTCTATCAGCCTGACAGATGCTAACAAACAGGAGAGAAAAGCACACAGCTTTTCAGGTCTCAGTTTTCCACTGAAATAAAGTGGAGTTATTGTATTGAATCAAGTCTTAATTTTGCTGCTAGCAAAATCGTTTCATAATGTCGTTCAAGACGATTTTTCTCGCTAGAAAATGTCTTTCACAAGTATAAAACAATGAATCGAATATCGTTGCCACATCTTTACTGGTGCTTCTGTTTTATATCTCCGGATTTTTTACAAAAATATTGGCAGATAAAATATGACTAATATATATATATATATGTGTGTGTGTATAAGTGTTAGTTTCCACGTCTCCTTTTTTCATAAAGGGCTGTAGAGATGTTCATGTATCCCCCCCCACCTCTCTTTTTTTTTTTTTTTTTTTTTTAGTGTGTGTGAATGTTTGTGTGTGTGTGTGTGTGTGTGTATATATCTAATTATGTCTGGGTGCTTATGTATTATAATCTGATTGTGTTTTTGTTGTGTCACGCGTGAGTTTAAGACCATATTCACAAACTTTAAAATCAAAACGGAAAAGAAAGGGAAAAAGAAAAAAATATATATACATGTATTGTCAAATGACCGGATGTATTGTAGCGTCTTGTCTTGTCGAACGTAATTTC